>JBANCZ010000067.1:0-67550 GCA_037040025.1 Sphaerogastrella javana | reverse complement strand
CACACACACACACACACACACACACACACACACAGAGACATACATACACAGAGAAAAAAAAGTTAGATGCTGTGAAAAGTTTTGATGACTGTGCACATAAAATATGCCGGAAGGAACATTTACATCTTTAACCATAAAGTGTTAAAGAGCCTCAAAAGGTAAAACTATGAAAAGTCCTCTCTACCACACTCCCACTCACACTCACACTCACACACACACATTCACGAATATGTATATGGTGTATGTATGCCTCCATTTGCTGCTTGAATAATGCATTCAATTATCGCACTCTGTCAAGACACAGAGCGCATAAAAAAAAGAGAGGAAAAGCCAAAAAGAAAAGGAAAATAAATAAATATATTGGCCTGTGACTTTTGTTTTCCCCAAGTTGTCCACTGGGAATCGAAATCGAACCTATTTGGCATGCAGATGGTCGACAGAAATATGTATGATTGGTCGTATCCAATATGAAACTTTATGCAATCATTAAAATTCGTAGAGGCAGAGCCAATTCGTAAATGCAATAACATTAAGTGAAACTATTTTTTAATTAAAATATTACAAGGGCCAACAAAAGCCTCTCCAATTACAATCACAATGTGTCAAATACTGTGACTCTCATTCACTTTATGTCCTTGTCCAAAAAATAAATTGGACACACAAACACAGGTGAACATAAAATAATGTTGAAAATGAATAACAATTCAGGAATTTCATTTTCGAAAGTGGCATGCCAAGCATTCTCATTCATTTCTTTGATAGCGGAAATATTAAAGTATTTGTAATATTTAAATCTGTGAAACTGTAAATAAATTAGAGTATTCAAATGTTTTTATATATTTTTTTCTAAGGCAGGAATTTCAATTTCGAAATTTACATGCCAAGAAACGAATAAGAATCATTTCTTTGATAACGCAATGGAACGGATAGCGGATTTTTGTCAAATTAAAAAATAGAGTTAATTTTAAAATGGCTGAAAGTATGACTTGAAAATATTTCAAAATAATAAAAAACGCTCACGCTCACTTAAAACTAAATATTTATTTTAAAAATGTATTGATTTATTATTTTTTGTTTAAAGTATGACTTTAAATATTTAAAACTTCAAGATTTTAAAGTTAGTTATATAAAAATCCAACTCAGGAATTTAATTTTCGTAACCTCAATTAAAAAAAAAAAAAATTGTCTTTAAAACATTGGGCTTTAAGTAATCTAAAATAAATTAATTATACAATTAAACTAAATCTTGAATGATTTAAATCTTTAAGACTTTTAGTATATTTATATATTCCATATTCCATGTCAGGAATTTTATTTTCGAAACATCTAAATGTTTGTCAAAGTGAAAAATGAAATAGTCTTTAAAGCATTGGACTTAAAGTAATTTAAAATGATTTTTTAAATATTTTTAAATTGCTCAATTTGCAATGAGTAACTAAGTAATTAAATAACTATTGAATTGCAATTTATACAAGTAGAAATAAAAAGTATTTTATGGTGTAAAAATGTTACAAAAGAGCAAAAAAAGAACTGATTAATTAATTTTTCACACGTGCACTTATCAGCGAGAGATTAATTAAAAAATTGATTGAAATCATTGTTTATTTATTACCTACAATTAAAAACTCATTTACATTAGGCGATAATATCAATTATATATATTTTTTGCAGTTTTACAAGTGTCAGAGAGTGCAATATATTTTTTTTTTCAATTCGGAAGGCAGCGAGAAAACCAATAAAATATTAATATAGGCCACTTACCTAGGGCTTGGGCCCCAATTTAATTTAATTTTGGTTATTTTTAAATATACGATTTATGGCATTTTATATGGCTAAGCAACAAAAGGCCAATTTAATTCAAAATGGGTTTAGTATATACGTATATTGGGGCTAAGCCATTTGTTGCGTATAATTCCACACAAATTGTGAACCTTTCTCATATTTAATGTCTCAATTAAATTGACACACAAAAAGGTTAAACTATTTACCCTTTATCCTGCCCCAGAAATCATACACACACATACACACAGAGAAGTTTGAGAAACAAAAGCCAAATAAATAAATATTTAAATATAATTTAAAGCTTATCGGGGATAATTCTTTGGTATTCGCAGGGCGTTAGGTCGAAAAAGTTGAAAGTCAGCCTGGCGGCAAATACAAAGACAGAAAGACAGAGCGATAAAGAGAGTGAGAGAGAGACAGAGTTGGTGTTAAAAATGAGTGATAGACAGGAAGAGAGATCAGTCAGCATTAGTCTTAAATATTTATAAAATGCCTCGGTGAACTTATTTATATATATATATACATTTTTTTTTTGTGTTTTGTAAATTTTTCATTGTACTTTGGCGCTTATGAGAGCGAAGGCCGCACATTTCCAACTGGCACTTCATGAAATGTTAATTTTAATTAAGAGCCTCAAAAATAAAAAAAAAATACCCAGACAAAGCGAGTGCGAGTGAGAGCGAGCACATTAGAGATGAGTGAGTGAGACGGATGGGCGGCATTAAAAGGTAACAATGATAAAAAACAATACAAAAAAATGTTAGAAGTTAAGGGACCGACAGGTTAAAAAAGAGTGAGACAGCAATTGAAAGAGATAGAATACTGTAGAGACCAGGTTGATGGTGATGTTGCATTTGATGATGATGACGATGATGATGTTGATAATGATGATGATAATGATGATGATGATGATGATAATGATGATGATGGTGATGATGATGATAATGTTGATGATGACGGTGATATGGGTGGCGCGTTTTTGCACGGATGTCCGAAGAAGAGTGAGTGTAAGGGTATTGTTGTAGCTGTTGTGAAAAGCGGGTCAAGTTATTCTTATATAAAATATTCCAAGTGCTCGACAAGTCGCCAAAATACTCATAACAACAGCACCGCCAACGACAACAACAACAACAACAACTTCAACAACAGAAGCAACAACATCGCGTTGTGCGTGGCGCCTCCGCGGTTTTTGCGGTCCTCTTCGGCCAAAAGAATGTGGGCTTAAAGGCCTTTGGATAATATAAGCATACAAGGGGAGCGCTCAAAGGCACACCGCTGACGACTTCTTATGGGACATTGTGAGACAAAGAATAATAAAACAAGAGCCCAACCAAAGGAAAACAAAACAGGCGCTTGTGCAATTAGCCAAACCGAAGCCTGAATACCCTCTTTTCAACTGTAGACCAAAAGTTATTACCATAAACAATATATACATTATGTATGAAAATGTATGATACTCACGGTTAGTGTATGACACCTGTGGGACAAACACAAAGAATAGGAAGAACTTTTCGTTTCGCTCACACGCTCACAATGAAACACTCCGGATTGTTCATGAACACCGGGACCAAAGGGACACGCGAAAGGCTTATGAGAGAATGAGATGGTGTGATAGCGCCACACACAATGGCAAAAACGTAAAACAAAAGGAAAAACTCAGCTAGGCAATTATTGTTGATGAATATGTACGAAATATGAACATAAGACAATTATTTCCGAGCCCTCGAGCTGCTCTTCCCACTTGACGCTGAACACGCGAAACTTTTCCTCACTATTTCAGCACTAGTTGTTGTTGCTGCCGGCACAGAAAAATAGGTTGGGTTAAATATAATGAATAGTATATATATTAGATAGATAGATAGATAGATATATAGATATATGCTGCATTGGGCTGAAAATGTGAACGCCACATGAAATACAATAATTTGTTATCCGCGTTGGCGCTCCTAATGAGCGAAGGCATTGGGTTCTGTTGTCCTTTGGCGAAATGTCTATAAATCAAAATATGCATTTGCCTTTGCGCTTTGGAAAACATAATTAAGGCCCCAGATATTATAGGTGGTCGATAAGAGCTAACCAAAACATTTATTCGCATATTTCGACTGCTTTTGTATACCCATTAGAAAATAGGAAGAGGGCATAAACAAATGCTTTAAATTTATTTAACACTTGTAGATTCGATTAATGCTTTATTAATATTATTAAACGGACAATCAATGGCTTATAATAATGATTTCTATAGAGTATTTACAAGGTCGAGCATATTTGGCTTGTTACTTTTTAAACCACATCATAAATAATGATTAGAAAATTAAATACGTGTACCCAAAGTTGTGGCACGCATCTCTGTCAAACCTTTTTTTATTTGGTGGAACATCGGTAAACAAAAAAAAAACAAGGTTCATAGGTATCGAGTTTAATTAAAATTTGTTTTGCATTTAATCGATTTTATGTATGCTATAAAATGGAAAAGAGTTTTATTATTTGTATTTACTTTCTAACATAAAAAATCATCTAAAATTTGACCAAAAGTTCACCAACTTTCAAAGGTAAATCGCAACCCTCTCACATTAAAAAGCGTTTCCCAGTTTTAGGCTGCAGATTTTAATTACATTCACATCTGGTCACCCCATTTACAGTTGTTGCCAACTAATTAGTGCCAGACTTTTTTGTAAATATATTTTTTAATAAAAAGAATATAGAATTTATTTGTTACTCTTTTCAGGCATTATTGGAGTCAATGCCTTTTAAGTAATGCAACTTGTACGTATGGGGCAAGTGTATGAAATATTTTAAGATATTTGTAATCCTCTTTTTATTTTTTGTAGCTTGCAGAGTGATAAATTACAACAGATTTTTGGGTTTACACAGACACTTACTGTATCCCTCGGTGTCCCTCTGTGACCCTATGTTGCTTTATTAATTTACGCTTGTGCGCGCAGTGAACTCTGAATCCTGAACTCTTTGGCAAAAGATTTGCTGGAAAATTAATGCCACGCGTCAAACAATAAATATAATTGAAAAACTAATTTGAAAACTCCATGGATGTCTGGGCCGGGTCGACACGGCACCGTTCAGAACGGCCTGTTCCCACTGCGGCCTCATTGCGAACTAGGCACAGACAAATGAGTTGTACGAAATGTAGGGAATTGGCCAGCTGTGGGTTGAAGGTGTGAAGACTGAGGTGGGAAAAATTTTATAAATTTGTCAGCGTAAATTTGCTGTAACTAATTAAAAACACTTTAAGCACAAATTATTTGATTGCCCGATGCGATAACTAAAACAAGCAGCAAAAGATACGACCAGCAAACAGCAGCAGGCACAAGTTTTTGTGCCTCTAATCTAATTAATGTGCCGTGCACGGCATTATATAAAGATATATATATATATATATGTATATGTCGGCATCTAAGAATGCCACCTGGTAGGAAGCTATCTCCAGCTGTGCCTCTGCAATAATTGTGTAAATTTTTCACAAACAACAAGTGGTTCGAGTGTTTGGAACAGGATACGACTATGCGTATTCCGTATTTCAAGTGGCAGCACAATTTGTTTGGCCTGGCTCTAAGCTTTCTCTCTCTTGGTAAGATGATTTGATTACGCAGTCCGGCGGAATAATCGAGTATGGGGTAGACGAGGAGGAGGGTAGACATCTTGGAAGTGGACAGACGTTCTCTGTCTCCCTATTCAGGCTGCGTCTACGTCTGACTGACTCAGTGTATGATTGTCTCTTTGTCTGTTTCTCTCTCTCTCTGTCTGGCTGTCTCTCTCTATCTAACTGTCTCTCTCTCTCTCTGTCTGTCTCTCTGTCTGTCTGTCTCTCTGTCTGTCTCTCTGTCTGTCTGCTTATTCATATGAGCGTCTCGGTTTGTGTTTGTTTTGGTTTTTATTGAAAAGCAAAAAAAAGAACACGCAGAACTTGATTTGACGTTGATTTGTTTGCTACTCCTGTTCCTCTTCCTCCATTTTTTTGGTTGTTCTTGTTGCTCTTGTTGTTTTTGTTGTGCTTTTTGTGCCTTTTGTTAAGATTTATGTGCGAACAAAATGAATTTCATAGCCATTTCAAGAGATCTGCAGCCTTATTTGCCATCGAACATAGCGTGATTCCTGATCGTTAGCATGGCAAAAGCATTTAACAAAACAAATATTTTATATGTTATATGTATGGCAGTAAATTGAATTGTGATTGAGACGGCGAGAGATATTTTAATAGCTTGTATTATTCTTATACCATATCTAATATATACTTTTTGATTTATTTTGCCTCTTTGCAGCTCAGCTCGATTCCAATTGAGATGAATCCTGACAAGCGGACAATAAGTTGCAATTGAATCAAAAAAAAAAAAAAAAATAAGAAAGAAAAGAATTTGGTGTGAACTACGGCAGGAGGGAGGCGGAGGTGCGGGACGTAAACGCAGGCGCCAAGGTGTGAACCTGGTGCAAGACATTCGCCAATCTGTGGACGCGTTTGCGCTCGCCACGGCCCAATCGGGCTAGTGGCGGCTACCTGTTGACCGGCACCAGTGCCGCCCGCGAGGATGAGCTGCTGGGCGTGACAGGTCGGAGTGGCGGCAGAGCGGCAAAGCGGCTGACTGCAGCCGGGGGCATCGAAGAGGACAGTTGCTGGCCAAGCAGTGCCACCATAGTCAATGAGTGTTTAATTAATGTGACGGACTTTAGTGATTTTCAAGCCGTGGTGACAGCAACAGAAACGGACACAGAGCCGGATGAGACGCATCTAATCCCTACAACATCAACGACGACGACTGCAACAGAATTGATAGTGCCAAGCATAACAACGACAAACATCAACAACAACAACACTAGTCACAGTCACAACAACTCCCCAAATACATATACTAGTAGCAGCAACAACAACAACAACATCAACACCAGCAGCAACAACAACAACAACAACAGCAACAGCAACAGCAACAACATGTCACGCATTATACAGCCTCGTTATCGTTTCCGTGATCTGCTACTCGGCGATTTCTCCTTCAATGATGATGGCGAAAGGTAAGTACCTCGACCTAATTGAGACAACTTTCAGCCACAAGCCTGCTGCAGCTGTGACCACTTACACTAAAAGGCCGCAGACTCAAAAGAGCCGCAACGCAGGGAACCTTTTTCTGTGGCTCCACCTTAAATGAATATTGCGCATACGCCTAGTTGTCAGTATGGCAGCAGCTGCATCCGCTGACTTTGCTCATTTTTTAATTGCAATTAAATGCTGTCTAAATATAATTTTAATTGCAAATCGTCCACCCTTCACACAAACACACACACATACGTATACTTACAGTCCAGGTAGTAAATATTCATGCATTATTCATGAGTACACTCTGCTCAGTCAAAATCGATGAATCGATTTTCACTTGACATGCTTTCGGGGCGGTGTTGGTTCGGTTCAATAATCGTGCACTTGCTCAATTATTAACTAGCAGCTAGCAGCAGTTACTAGCAAAACCTAGCTACCAGTTACCAACTGGACAACTGGACAACTGGATAGCCGGACAGCTGGCCAAGAGCAAATGCTAAATGACAAAACGTTCAGAAGCAGAAGCAGAAAATGCTCTACTGATATGGTTCGGTTAGAGACTCGTTACCCTTGGTGATGGTCAACGTCACGCAATCAATGATTGACTGAGTGAATAAGTGAATGAACGTATGAATACATGCACCGACCTATTCAACTGCCATCAACACTTGGTATTCGCTTAGCTAAGCCCTGAACATCAATTTGCGGCTTGCTTACATGAATTTCTATTTTAATTACGGCCAAATGATGTAAACCAAGTGAGGAATTTCAAATATCGAATTTCAAATTATAATTCTTCGAATGACGTTAACCAGTTGGAGGTCTTGAATAGGAGTCTACTTAAAGCGGCTTAGATTAAATACATAATTAATAATTATATTTACGAATATAAGCTTACAGCTTTAAGAGCATTTGTCTTAAACTCGAAGCTTCTATAAGCTCAAAAGCTCCAATGAAATTTGCTTCGAGTATTCTCAGCTTAACATCTATTGAATAGGGCAGAGCATTAATCATCAAATTTGTATTTGCTCTGGCTATTCACAAGTGCAGGGTGCAGACAATGCGCGAATGCGAGTATGTGCACTCATTTATGTTCATTCAACTACTTGTACGTTTATTCAAAATCAGGTTAAAACACATTTGATTGAATGTTCATACCATAAATCGATATGCGCAGATTTTTTCCTTTCGAATTTGGTGAATTTATATGCGAAAGTGCAATCGATGTCAGGAAAAATGACGATTAGAAGTGCAATGTAAAAATGTGAAAATGTGAGAATGCGGCAAATTCATTTTGCTTCTTGTTTGCGATACTATTGAATTCGATTCTATTCTATTCTATTCATTTTCAACGATTTGCATATAGTTCCATTGTTCGCTGGGTCAACAATACGACAGTATTTTTTTCTTAAATTATAAACTGAAGTGCATTTGAACAGACTACGCAGATACCCTGGTATGAGAATGAGTGAAAGTTTTTATAGAGTGAATGAATGAGAGTTGATACCATATTTTCTCATAATGAAGGGTATATAAGCTATTTATCGGAGAGCTCTCAACCATAATGAAGCATTGAGTCGAAATGAATATATATAAAAACTGAATACTGTATACCAATAATAGAAATGCAAAATGAGTAGATAGTTTTTTTTGGCACAGATACAGCACTAAGCTGTATTTAATGGTTTAATGATCTATAGTATTCGCTCATTAACTCGACTAAGTAGCTCGTGCCACAAAATGAAGTCATTCGGCTAGCAATCAGTATGATGAATACAACGAATATTTATTATTTGGCCATAATTTGGCATTTGATTGTGCTACAAGCTGCTGCCAAAAAGAAGGTAACATTTATCAAACTGTACATTAATTAGTATAATTAATGAAGTCCTTAATCACTTCGCCACAGCCAGTATCCATTGCCGACAAGCTCCAATTTGGCTTGGAATCAACACATTTGAACTGTGATAAGGATTATGTCATAGATTGTATCATGGTCTCACCTGGCGCTAAGCTCTATCGCTTCAACGTAACCAAACGGGTGGATAATTTTAGTATTAACATACAGGTGAATTCACAGACTGTTGATCGAGTACTCTTTAAGTTTGAGTTCAGGGACGGCTGTCGCTTTCTGAGTAATCCGTTTAGCAACAAGGCTTTCTCCCGCATCTACAATGAAATTATTGTGAATAGCTCATACTTTAAATGCCCGATAATGCCAGGAATTTATTACCTAAACACTGAATCCATAGCAAAGGCGGTGACCATGCAGCATCCTGTGGGTAAATATCGCTTCACGGTGCGCATGAACACTGCCAAATCTAAGGTTCCATATCTAATGGAAATTATTTGCAAATACTCTGTTCGAGCTGTTAAATAATATATATAAAACTGACTAACAAAAGAAATGTCTGTTATAATATAAACATAGAATATACTTATGTTATAATAAATGAATCTGAGTGACATTCAAATGAAAATTTATATGTTTGAGTCATCTAATTTATCCTAGAGAAATTTAGTCTTCATTGTATTAATCCCATATTGGAATTTATTTTAATTTTGTGTGAAACAAGCAAATGGAAGCATACCTGAATTTACCAAGTATATCATCGATATAAATTTTGATTATCCACTACTCTCTTTACTGTTAGACACTTTTTAAAAAAGAATCCATGTATAAAATTACTTGAAAATTAGGTTAAAAGTTTGTAATTTCGAATCTTAAACAATTCTATAAGATAATCAATATTTCAGACCTTTACTTAACTGCCGCGAGTCGTGACATTTGGAATAACAATGAAATCATTTTACACATTCGATAAAGAAGTACGTGGGCTAAGCCGTTTAATTATACTGAAATAAACGAGCATAAACAGTATTTATCAGGTTGATAATCGATAATAATAGCTATTAGCTAAGCAATATAATGATGGTTGGAAGTTTTAGCATTCATTTTCACTTAATATAAATATTTATTCCGGAAACCTCTTAAAATAGATCATATTTAATATGAATTGTTGTCAGCTATAAATAACATAAAGTAAGTTGACCTGGTCGAATCATAGCAATTATCTGGCCATTAATAAAACCCAAATGAAATTGAGTTCGCATTTTTTTTTTTGGTACAGCTCGTGTGTGGAGCACTTGAATACATTTTAATTACTTTATAAAAACACGTCAATTAAATTCCATTTAATGCCAAGTATGTGTAGTGCTGTCGATGTTGCCCGGAGTCCTACGGCAAATTCTGCATCAGCATGAGCTGTACGGAGCTGAAAATTGTAATTTATCTATTGTTGCCGTTGGCAATTGCTGGCAAAGACGAGGTAACTAAGCAATTAGTTAATTCATTACATCGTATACTATAGAGTTTGAAATGATTTTTATTTGCTACACAAAGATAACGTTACGTGGAAATATTGAATTAACTGGGGGATCACTGGAAACATCATCGGATACACGTTATATTGAATATTTCGAAAGAGTACCCAACACCAAAATACTCTATCACTTCAAGGTCTTGCGATTGACGCCTAAATTTGTAATTGGCATCAGTATGAGTGAAACCAAGACGCATAAGACGATGTATAAGGTGGAAAAACTGGATGGATGTGGGTTTCTCAGTAGACCTATGGTGAACAAGGTTTTCGGTACATTCTATCGCAATCTGATGGTGAATAACAGTTCCTTCAAGTGCCCCATTAGGCCGGGTGTTTACTTTCTGCAGAATTTGATAACCGCAAATCTGTTGCCCGACATCCATCCCGCCGGACACTTTCAGTTGACGGTTAACGTGAGTTTGCCCCGTCATGCGGGGGCATCTATCATACAGATGGTGTGGCACTATTCTGTGGAGCGAGTTTTTCTCTCTCTGAAATAATCAAATAATAAAAGGCCATGCGAAGCGTGTAAATTGTTTAAGCTGTTTAAATATTGCAAATTAGTTGCGCATACGCCATGTAGTTCGTGCGAGTTGCGTGTGATCCCAGTGGTGCCATAAGGTAACGCTCGCCTGCGTATATGCCGGAGCCCTATAAAATTACAAATCATATGTGTGTGCGTGTGCGAATACATGTGTATATGCCAATGGGTATGGGTGTGTGTGTATGTGTGTGTGTGCGTGTCTTCGCGCACAAAATCATATTTTGCTGGCAATGGCAAATGTTGTTCGCCCTTTGCATTTAATGTGGCGTAAATATTTTAATTTTTTATAAGCCCGAATTGCTCAGCTGACTGCGACGTGAGACGTGCGTAAGTGGCCGTAGCAGTTGCCATTCTAATGCCACGTAGTCGAGGCCCAAGCACTTGCGTTGACAAGCCCTTGCCTCAGCCCCAATCCAACTAACCAGGAGCACCAACACCAGCATCACTAACACACACACTCGAACACCCACCCGCACACTCTCGCACACCCACCCGCACACCCAGTAGTCGGGGTAGTTGTAGCGGTGCTCTTGTGGCATGCCCCACTGGCCTTATGGCACGAGAATGCCTGCACGTCTTTTGTTTGTTTGATACCTTGCCAACACAAAATGGGCCGTTTTCGGTTTGTAATGAAGCTGGCGAAATATAGAGCAATTCTGGGTCGTTATAACAGCACGTTAAGCTTGACCTGAGCGCAATAAAACACTTGAAATTCATACCAAGATACACATTTTTCCTTGTAAAGTGCAAGGAGATTGCCTTCAAGCAGGACGTGGAAATGTTTTAATGGGTCTTCAACCGTATGACGTACTAACTTAAACATATAATGCAATTCATATGAAGCAAATGTATTTATGCATTTGTATTATAATAGATTTAATACCTTCTGCTTCAACTTAATTTCTTTCTTCTCCTCTCTCTCCCTCTGTCTTTGTTAAATCTATTTTGGATTCAATGATGCGTTTCAATTTTGCCAAACTTTTGGTTGAAATGGTTTATTATGATACGCCAAATGATTTCTTTTCCATATATATATTATATATTATGCCATTTTTGCGGCAAGCATAAGCGTATTATAGCTTCGTTTCCATCAACTGTGGCCCATTGTAAGCCTTCCTTATTTTTTTCGTTTTTTTTTTTTTGTTTTTGGTTTGTGGGCTTAAAGGCTTTGCGCCACCTTTTGTTGGGCTCATTTTTTTGGGGGACTTTGGAGGGGGCTGAATGCGTTTTGTTTCCGTGATGTAAAATATTTAATATATATGCATATATATGTATTGTAGTATATTATACGTACTACTTACAATCTCGAAATGTGGCACTTTGTATGTCGTCAATGCTGACGACAGCGTCAAGATTTATGGCAGTACCAAAAATGCAAAATTTTATAGGTTCAAGCATAACATAAACTATGCCCTGAGACCTAAAGACCCTGGCCAGCAATTTAATTGCCTAACCAAATGACTTGAAGATGGGAAAAGGGGGCGGGGCGTTAGGGTTTTAACGATATACTATCCTCGTGGCTTTATGTCCATTGTGTGAGGGCATGAGGGCATCTGTTAATTTGTTTGCCACCACCATGAAAATGCCATCAAAGTCACTTATTAAATCTAACAACTCGTCGACGACAAGTGCGAGCGAGCGACACTAATTGATGTGATTTAAGCTCTATTTTGTCTTAGACACTATGCCCTAACCCCAATGCCCCTATGTGCCAATAAAGGTCAGAAGGAAGTGTTGTCATCATAGGATAGGAAAAGTATGCTACTTTTGGCTTTTATTAGCTGCGAATTTGCTAAAGTTGAACCAAAAAAATAATAGAAAAAGGCAGAAGAGAAGCAACTCAACCACAATGAGCGCATTTTTCATGGCCAAGTGCGCACTTGAAATGATTTGGAAAATATGCTTCTTGGCCATAAAAAGAAAAACGAAAAGGAAATAAAAACCGCAAACAGCGTAAGATGAGTAAAACTGCTCAATTAAGCTCTCATTTTGTGGTGAACGGCAAACGGCGAATGGCGAATGACGAAAAAAATGGTGTGTTTTATTTAGCCGAAAAATATAAAAAGGGTTTTTCCCTAAAACAGACGCTGCTAAATCCAGCGAAAAGTTTCCTCATTATAGCTAAGTAGGGGCTATATAAAAAGCAGAAACGCCAGAAATCGCTGTTAAGGTAAACGCCATAACGGCTAAGTCTTACCTTTTCTCTCTATCACTTTCACTTCTTCTTTGTCTCTTTCTATTTCTAAACCAGAAGCTAAGGTAAAGACACCGAACGAGGCAGAAGCTGAGACTGAGAGTGAGACAGAGACCGAGACAGAGACTGAGTAATGGTAAATTACTTGTTTTTCGCACGTTTAACACAATTTTGTGTAAACAAGCGCGTGGCTGAAAAACAAGGATGGAAAAACAAACTTAAAAAAAAAATAATAAAAAAAGGACAGAGTAACAGCCACAGCAATAACAGCAGCAACAGCAACAAGAAAAAACTCTTCCACTCGACGGCAATGAGTTACTCAAACAGCTTGTCGCCCCTCGTTTGAGTAGCCCTGGGGCAGGGCTGTCAAGCCGTGCTTTTTATCTGGGCGTGAGATGTGTTTTCATTTTGTGATATATCTTTTTATTTTTTATCAGTCCCAACGAATTTGGAAAGTGCGGTCCTTCTCATTTTTTTGAAGTATTACGGTATGAAGTTTTACAAATTCTGAGCACACAAAAAAGTGAAGATTTTATAATTATAAATCAATAATACATGACTAAGCTAAGATGAGCATACAAATTGGTATTAGAAACTTAATTAATTAAAACCCCAAACCCAAGCTGTTTACGATTTCAAGAGCTCAGACGACCATAAATTTTCAATCGAAAATGCATAAAAATTTAATAAAAAGAAATTTAATCGTATACTGAAAGATTGGGTTGAATGCATATGACTTTCTAGCAGTTTTGATCTAGATTTTATAGCTTTATCTTGCCCATTAGCATGGATTACATGGCCTTAAGTTTTGGTATTGAGTACAAGCTGAAACTAAAACAATTCCAAGTTTGTACTAGGGATAAGTTCAACTCAACTCGAATCATGGAGAGTAACTAATTTTCTATCCATATGAACTTGCATTTTAAGAGCTTGCAACTTTTGACAGTTTCTTGGTTGTTGTAGCTGTACTGTGGTATATATTACATATTTATACTGTGTGTATATACTATATGTATGTGTATACCCAGACATAGACATTTGCAGTTAATTTCACAAATCCACTGAGTACTCGTGTAATCATAAAACTTTGAAACATTTTCTGGGTGGTGTCAGTCATTTGCATTTGCCCCTTCCCCCCCCCACACACACACACACCCACAAAGGCACTATATGTAGTATGTGGAGCCTCTGTTTATAATAAATGCATTATATGAATACCTGGTTGCAGCTGCCGTTGTTGGTATCATTACCATTCCGACCATTACCATTGCTACCAATTTCATTGCTGTTCCTTCTGTTGTTGTTGAAGTTGTTGATGTTGCTCTTGATGTTGTTGATGTTATTGTTGTTGTTGTGCACGGGTTGCCTTTCTGTTAAAGTTCAAGGAATATATATTTTTTTGCAGCTGCCTTTGACGCAGTGCTCCCTGGGGCTTAATTCCAGGCATCGACTATAATTATCTAGCTGATATTGAAGCAACATGAAATATATAAGTTTCAAGTGTGTGTACAACATATTATGTGCATACATGTGGCAGAATGTGTGTGTGTGTGTGTGTGTGAGTGTGTGTGTGAGTGTGTGTGTGAGTGTGTGTGACATGTATACACTTGTGGTCTTTGACGAATTACATTGGAGTGACAGTTGCAGTGCCTTAGACTCTTTTTCCCTCTCTTTCTTTCTCCTACGCTGTCTTTTTCAAACCCTCTTAGGTTTATTCCTTATACTTACAAGGCTTTATTGTAGGCGTGCATGTCTATGTATCTATGTATCTGTGTGTCTGGGTGTTGTGTGTTGGGGTGCTGTGTGTGGGAGGGAAAACTCGTATTATGCATATATTAAATGCTATTTATAGGATTTACAGCCTGGTTTGCTTTGCCATGCAGCCCTGTTACTCGACTATCGTCCATTGTTGCCTTAACTGTTACATAATACCCATGCATAATTTATTTAGACAGAGGCGTTTCCGTTTACATTGACATGCAACAGCATTTACATGCATTTAATGACCATTCGATTCCAATTTCACCAATTCAGATATTCTTTTAATTGTTTCCATTTGCGTGTGTTAAGTACAATACTTAACCGTTGACAAACCTATTTAATCGCAATAGTAAACAGCTTGGATAATATTATAATTACATTACATAGATCGTTTTGCATCTTTTAGCTGTTAGCCGATTATTTAAGATCACCCATTTTATTCTTGATAACCGATTCACTGCTCAATTTTCGACCTCTCGACGACCTTCCCTCTCAAAGTAAATTCATGCCCACCCGCTTATTTTTAATTTTTAATTTTTTATTTCGGCTTACCCGCTCTTTCTGAATAACCAATTCGCTCGTATTTCTTTTTGGCTCACCCGCTCTTTCGCTCATTTTTAATCCTGTTTATCCACTCTTTCTATAATAGTTGGTCACCCCTATTCAGAGCCCTACTCAGGGAATTATTCATGACAAACTGCTCTGACGGTTGTACATCTGTGCAGCCTTGTTCACTTCTGTTATTATCAGAAAAGTTATGGAAAATTGAATGGAATTTAACAACAGATAGGCCGAAAATCTCAAACAGGTATGCAGTCTTACTCAAACAGTTAGAAAGGTCTGCACGCCAAATTATAGAGCCGATAGATTGGAAACGATTTATGTAAAATTTGCAGTTGTTAAAGTGCAATTCATTTATAAATTCATAGATTCAATTTAAATTTATATAAATTGTTATATTTGACTATGAAAACTGAAGTGTAAAGAAAGTAATCATCAAGTAAATGCAATACATTTGACAATATGACCAGGAAGAATGTATTTGCGGTTGAATCTTTTTCTGGATGTTCGTCTTAAAGCATAAAAACATAGTATAATGAAATTTGTATTTGCCAGCGACGTTTTAACTGTTAACATAAAATTTGCATAAATCGCGGCTATTAAATGTGTACCACGTTTACGGCTGGCCACAGTGCAAGGTCCCAATAAAGCATATACTATGTCGCTTTCACTCGCCTTTCATCCTAGTTGCTGAGACTCTCTTTTTGTCTGCCGCTCTGCAACTGTGGCTCCGGCGGTGCCTCTTATTGTGTGTGATCCAGGCAGTCAGTTTGTCAGTCAGTCAATTCAGTTAGTGCGCCAGGCAGCCGCAGTATCCTTCAGTTCCACTTGGCTTGGTCCGATTCGGTTTGATTTGGTTTGATTTGGAATTCAAAAGGATATCCGCTTCGCTGGGCTGGCGTGTGCCGACGCCATGCCCCGCCCCGCCCAAAAACCCTCCTTCACACAGAAAAATACACCCATTCTGGGTATAGGGTAGTCGTCCCTGAGCTGCAACATGCGGACCCTGGATACCGTCATTGAGTAGGCGTATACGTAATGTTCAAACAGGGACGCTTCCTTCGAAACGAAATCTCGCTACACGTAATTGATAAATTTAAAAGGATCCGCAGCCATTGCTCATGCATGGCCAATAATTAAATCTTTGTAACTGTCAGCAAAGGCTGTCAGGCCGCCTGTCTGTCTGTCCGTCCACCTTTTAAATTAATGACATGGAATTGAAGGCATAACAATCGAAAAAATGTTGTTCAGCTAATTTGCGCACACAATGGAAATTTGTCAGTTCATACTCCCCCTACTCATACATATCTATACATCTATATGTATTCATATAAATACATATATTCGAAAAGAATGCGCCTACGTTCCTTTTCAGCCTTGTGGTCCTTGTGGTCCCGTCTCTGGGTACTGAACAGTACAATAAACTGGCAAAAGCAAAGCTATTAAATGCGTCATTGAGCAACGGCACATTGGGGAATTCAATGGCGCGGCTGTTGCTGCCACGCTCCTAAAAAGCAGCGAAATAAATAAAAAATATCCAACTTTAATATGGTGTTTTGATTTTCCACAACGCGCGACACTCCGTCTCGCACGGTCTACCCCCTACCCCCCCTCTAAAGACGACCATGACTCCCCATTTCGCCTTTGCCTCATGCTGACGTTTTGGCAACAAAAAAAAGTTGTCAACTTGCTAAGGTGCGGCCACACTCACTCGTACACACTCACACACACAAACATACACATTCACGAATACATTCATTCATGCTGTGAGCTCCGGAACTTTGCTCATAATAGAATTTTCAAGCATTTATTGTTGTTTCTGTTGCACTCACACAGCCAGCCACAAATTGCCTTTTTCGCACGTTGATTGATTTTTGAACTTTTTTCCTTTGCCTTCCCTTGGACAACCCCCCTACACACCCACACCCACTCCCACACCCACATTAACACACATACACCTGTATACACACACTAGAGTTGAACTCACACTCTACACACAGAATCAAAGCCAAACACAACCAATAGTCGCTGTAGTCGAAGAGGAAGAACTGAAGCAAGAAAAAAAGTGAAAGTGAAAAGAAAATGTTCATAAAATGACTGTGGTAACTGTGTGTGCTTATTCGACTTTATTCTACATACATTCTTCGCTCTTCAGGCCGGGGCAATAGTTTCAAGGACATGCCACATAATTATTTATTTATAAGTATTATTCCAGAGCACCCTGCATGTTGTTTGTAGAGCCCTTCGCTTCTGTGTACGGCTGTGCGAATAAAATGCGATAGGTCAACGGAAATCTAAAGCCCTGTTGCCATCTGGCATTTCTTGGTTCGTTCTCTTTCGAATAGGGTATAAATAGTCAGTTAGTATGACGTCGCAACTGGACATCATATAAAAATAGATGTCGGGCATATTGAGGCAGTAAAAGCATATGAAAATGCGATTACTTTCCAAGTAGATTCGTTTCCCATTTGCGTTAATTTAATGCGTCCATTTGGTATACATACTAACGCAGACCCACTGTTTCGTATGGGTTTGGGTAAGGTCAGTGTACGTGAAATTTACATGAAATATTGAACTGATTAATAACCAAGCACAACAATTGAATAATTTAGATTAAGTACATGAACTACGGACCATCATTTCATACGATATTGATGATACATATATGTATGTATATATATGTTGATATATGTATATATACAATATGTACTATATGTATGTATATTTGTCTGTTAGTCAGTTTATTTGTATGCTTGTTTGTCTGTTTGCTTTTCCATAGGTAAATGTGTCAGTTTTAATGAATGAACAATGAATGATGAATGTTGAATGGCAGCGAATGAATGCAAATAAACGCCAGACATTTGTCAATATATCGAAATTGACAACTCACAAGTTCAACCGACTGCCCGATGTTCGATCTGTGCAGCATTATTGGTTTTATAGCTGCATATTCAATCAGCTTCAATACGACCAAATTCTGGTTACTAACCAGTGATTCCAACTAATTTTCGAAAAATAACTACAAAATAAAAATATTGAAAAATGGAAACCAGGATGATTTTTATGTTTCCAATGAATTGTGTTATGACATTTATTTTATGCAACTTAATTTATATTTTTGGCAAAATTTGGCATGAAATCTTTAAAATTTGGCATCTTTAGTCAGAAATCGCTAAACTATTCTTTATAAGTGTCTATCAGAATTTTTTTTTAGAACTTACAATTGATATTCGTCTTTATAAGCATTTGTGGATATTTTCGACTATAATTTTTATTTATTAGTTTTTTAATCGAACGATATTTAAGTAATTAATTAAATAATTTAAATTCAAGATTTGGTGGCAACATACATAAATTTATTCAAATTAAAAAAAAAAGATCTTCGAATAGGAGATTTTTGAAATTTTTTCTAGCTGAAAGCGTTGTACAGATTTATCCCTAATACGGCCAAACTGGCAACACTGATTGTTACGTTCGACTCTGTTAATGAGCTAAAAGTTGCATTACAGTCTGTTATTGTCAGAGTGGTTGTCTATGTTAGTTAGCATAGCTTTGTCATGTTAAGCTACTGCGTCTACAGCTTACAGTAGATTTCAAATATTATTTTTTAGTGTCCTTGTTAATTTATGCATTAAGCGTAGAGTTTACTTTAATTTATGCTGCGGTCATTGAGGCATTTTAAATGCTTGATTAAGTGGCAGTTAGACAATTGCCTTTAACATAATTAGCCGTAGCTGTGTGTGTGTGTCCTTTTGTTGGGGCCTCTGAGGTTTGTTAATTGCTGCGGCCTGTAATTAAAAGGAAATTAAGCATAGCAACAAAGGCGACGCTCTCTTTCTCTCTCTATATTTCTCCTTCTTTCCCTTTCTTGTTCTTATACTTTCATTGTGTCCTGCTCTTGGCCGCAGAGCAACTCGATTACGATTACTCAATAATGAGCCGGGACAGAAAGGGCAAAGGCGTGAAAACAGAGCAAACACTTGACAGAGTAAATACTAAGATAAGAATAGCACTAGCTTGGACCAATATTGAATAAAAAAAACTGCGAATGCGAATGTGAATACCATTGCGAATGCGAATGGCAAAGAAAAAGCGAATCTACTCAATACGATGGTGCACTTGCTAT
The DNA here is from genome assembly GCA_037040025.1 of Sphaerogastrella javana. Lineage (NCBI taxonomy): Eukaryota > Metazoa > Arthropoda > Insecta > Diptera > Drosophilidae > Sphaerogastrella > Sphaerogastrella javana. Next base: position 48,158 of record JBANCZ010000067.1, on the reverse strand, counting down.
CCGAGTACTGCAGTTCAAGCAGTATTTTTTTCTCTTTTCTCCTTTTTTGTATTTGTATTTTTATTTGCCGATGTATTTGTGTTTGCTTTTTTTTTTTTTTTGGTTTTATTTTTTGTGGATCGATAGGAGGACAGGTTTAAGCGTATCGAATGAGTGAGTGAGTGTTTCATTAGTTGTTGGCCTGCTGTAGTACAGTTGCCTCTGTTAGTTTGACCTCTCGTTTGGGTCGTTCGGTTCCACTCCCAATGCAATTTCCTAATGGACAACAGTTTTAAATTTCCACAATCAAATGCATTGTGAGCCGTATATCAGCCCCGTCATCCCAGAGAAGACGAGTTGTGGTAATGGCCCAAACAATACATTCGGTTTAGTCTCTGCTTTTTGTTGTGTTGTTCTGCTATTGTGTCCAGTTCTAGACGACGCAGTGGTGGATACGCCTGTGACTACGGCTGTGAATACGGCTATGAGTATGGCTACTGTAACAGTTACGGCAACTGTTACAGTAATGGTAACGGTAACGGTTAAACGTACTTGACCCATAGCAGACATTTGAACGCATCCCAAAGGTAGAAGGCAAGGGCTTGAACGGACCAACCTGAGTCATACATCAATTACTGCCCTATCCCGGCAAATGGCGTTCAATTAGCCCTCAAGCGCACTACGGATTGAGCAGCTAGGATAACACAAAAGGACCCGATTTCTGAGTTCTCAGCTCTTAGTTCTCAGCTATCTGACTTACTCTTTTTGCTTATTTAAATTTAACAAGGCTTTGCATGAAAGACAAAAAGTCACAAAGGTAGACGACCAAAAAGTCAGGCAGCTTGTAAGATAGACTTACAGTGAGGGAGGTAGGAAGTTAGGGAGTCTGGGAGCCAGGGAGTCTGGGAGTTTGAGAGTTCGAGAGTCAGGGAGTCAGAGTCAGGCAACACGTAGAGGGATTGCAGCTTAACATCCCGTCACGTTCACCTTTTGCATAATTAAAACTGAACTTTGGTCAGGTATTCGGCTGTTGCCCAACATTTTTATTATATTATTTATTTTGCTTGGTTTTTATTTTTATTTTTATTTTTTTTTTTTTTGTGGGGGCTACACAGATTTATCTAATGCATATGCCAGACATTTCAGCATATACGCACAGGCACAAATTAATTGATTTAATATTAAATTTGGTTTGTTGGTCATGCGAAGAGTGAATACAGCGGATACATTTGGGTGCTCTTCAATATTCAGACTAAACTCAAATGTGTCAATCACAATACAAACAAATGCCAAACAATACACTAAGCGTCAACACCAACAACAATGAGAACAATGAAAAAAAAAAACAACAAAAAGAAACAAAAACAAAAAAAAAAACAAAAAAAGTAATGCGGAAAAATAAATATTGACTTTTATGAAAAGTGCTGCTGACGCCTGGCTGATTGTGACCGAGGGGAATGGCATCATAGCCAAGCAGAGGCAGTCTCTGTGGGAGTGGGAGTGGGAGTGGAAGTGGAAGTGGAAGTGGGAGTGGGAGTGGGAGTGGGTGTGGCAGTGCGAGAGTGGAAATCATCAAATAGAACATCATAAATTCCAGCCAGAGTCGAATATTATATAATTTATGCGCGAATGCTGCTGCTGCTGCTGTTACTATCTGAGTTTCTTATATTTATGCAATTTAGTTTTGAAATTTGAATTTTTTTATTCGTCTCTGCATTTCCTACTAGCAAATGAAGAGCGCACAGCAATTGTTGGACACGTTCACGTCATTGGCAGCTGCCAAGTAATGAAGAAACATAAAAAAGAAATACATAGAAATTTTAATACATGGAAGAAAAAAAAAAGAAATGGGGAATTTGGTATGCCCTTACTTGTAAGCTTTGATTAAAAGTCATCTTCAACTTCAAAGTAAATAAATGCAATTAGATTAATATATGCAAGTTTTAGACTCAAGTTTAATTTAAAAAGTGCTTTAGTTAAATAAATTAATTCAAACAGTTTTTCTACAATGATATGTTAATAAATACAAGTTTTTTCAATTCAAAAATAATTGTACTTGGAAAAAATCTTTAGTTTAAAGAATTTCAACTGAAATCTGTTTTAATTTTTAATTCGAAATGTGTACTTCAAAAAAGTTGATAGATTAAAGCGTGTTAATTGACTGAAGCTTTAAAAGCTCATAGTTTTATTTTTTATTTTTTTTTTATTTACTATTGTTTTTAAAAACTCATTTATTCATTTTTTAATTTTTGTATTATTATTGTTAGATGTAAAAAATAAATTTGGATAGATATAAGCGCTTCAATTGAGTAGAGCTTAAAAAGCTCATGGTTTAATTTTTAAATGTTAAATGCCCTAAAAAAATGGGAAAAACTATGTAATAAATATTGAATATTCTTTTATTATGGAGAGTAAAAAATGAAACTGTTCCCACTACGAAAATCGACAACAGGCACAAGACAAAGTACACACTATATACCTATGGATATATATATAAAGTATATTGGATATATATGGTATATACGCGTATAAATATTGATTGCCGTGCGCTGTTCACTTTTGCCATCTGACTATTACACGTACCTGTCCGCCATCCACGACCACCGGAAGCGAGTATTAATAAATAAAAGGACCCCAGTCCTGCTCAGATTCGAAAAGTGAAGAGTAGAGAAGCGACCAGAGAGTGGAGCTGGAGAGAGGGCAGAGAGCGGAAAGAGAGCCGCGTGTTAGACAGCAAATGTATGCAGGTCTGTGCTTGTTTCTGTGCGGCACTTCAGTGTCTGTCCCGTGTAAGTCAAATACGGCGGATTTTCTCATTTTTCCTCTTCTTTTTTGTAGGTACAGTACTTTCTTTTTTTTTCTGATTTCGTATACATTTATTTATATGTATTTTGGCAGTGCATGGTATTCGTGCCGAAAATCAGAGGGAGGACGTGGATATGGCGGTGTCAAGGCGTATGTGGGCGGGACAGGATGCGAGCTATGCTCGTCGTATTGTATTGTATTACAGACAAGCTGAAAAGTGAAATGCAAGCTGACGTACTTTGCACTTTATTTCAATTTGCATGCGTTTACTCGCATATGACTAGTGGGAATTGTAAAAAGTAGTGAACGAATGAGTGAGTGAATGGGTGAATGGTTGAATGTGTGAGTGAGAATTCGGAAGGCAAAAGCCCAAAATGGAATGCTCATACTATATGGTTTGAATGCGTCTGTAACACCTGCTTGAATGCGTTTGAATGCCTTGATACTTGCTGACAGTTGCACTATATGTTACATCTATAACTAAGTTTTATTCTTTTAAATTATAACTATATAAATTATGCTATAAGTATAAGTATAAGTATGTTTTAACCCTTTACTTTAGCTTGCATCACCCTCGTTATATTACATGACTTTGATGTTCTACACCTGCCCCGAAACTTGTGCACTTTAGGCTTAGTTCAACCGCTTAATGTCGTTTATCTAAAAGTTTAATCCCAGTGTCTAAGCATTTGTCAACAACTTTTTGTTCTTTTCTTTTTTTTTTACTTTTAAATGCGTTGCTTTTTATATTTAGATTTATATGCGAAGTCTTTATGTTTGTTGGTGATTGTCTCTCTTTCTTTTTCTATCTCTCTCTGTCTCTTTTCCTTTTGAAATTTGTTTCAGCTGCTTTTACTTGTTTGTCAATTTATTTAGAAGTATTTATACATTTATTCTTATAGCATATAATGTCCCCAGTGGATTTGAGGTTTCGCTTGACCAATATCAACAGGCCAACTGCGACCAGCTGAGCTCCGATAATATCATCTTACTTTCTCCCTATGACCGTGTGTGTGAGTGTGTATGTGGGTATGGTGAGTACGAGTGTTTGGGGAGAGGGCTTGTTTTAGATTTCTTGAGAATGCTGAGAAGTTGACCACAACATTGGGGGTATATCTTGTGGCGTGCCTTTGCTATTTAAAAAATATCTCAAAGTAAATCTCATGCTGTCACGAATGAGTTTCATTTTAGTGAGACGAAGAGTTACTCTGTAAATATGACTTGAAAATTTCCTATTACATTACATTTTAAATATTTCGATTTGCTTAAGTTATGGCATATTATGCCCACTTGTTAAATTGTTTGTTTACAGAGTATTATCAAAAATATTTGCTTCATTGCCTGAAGGTTCTTCTTAGCTCTGTTAAGCCCAGTGCCACATACCCATGCTCCATACCATTTCCCATTTTCCCGACTTTCCGCTCACCGCTCTCCGCTCACCTTGCCCTGACCATGCTCAGCTGTCGTAATGCGTCTGATCTGTCTGCTCAGTTATTTTCATTTGATATGTTGGAAAAGCATGCGTCCTTGTGCGGTTGACAGTTATTTTTGCGTTCTTGTTTTTCATGTTGTGCATATTCTTTTTTCATGTTGTTTTTTTTTCTCTCTCTGTGCTCTTTACATTTTTATTGAGATTTTCATTTTCATTTAGAACTTATTCAGGTTTTGTATATTTTTCTTTTATTTTTTATCATTTATTTTGAGGCTTGTCTGCGGACAGCAATCTAAATTGATAAGCCACAAGGTTTTTGGGGTTGCCCGCTGGTCAAGTAAGTGGCATATTAAGTATACGCCTCCATTCTGCTGACATTTTAATCACACAACTACATACATAGTGTGTGTATAGTGTGTAGTGTATAGTGTATGTGTCTGTCTGTCTTTCTGTCTGTCTGTGTGTGTGTTCATGTGCCATTAGGCTGTTCAATTTGCTGGCTGGCAGACATGTTAATGCGTGTCAATGAGATTAAGCAGTCAGAACGCGAGAGCGTAGGCTTCTAATTGGAATTGGAAGAGTCGAATGCATGACACCAACAGGAGGAAATCGGAGAATACGAAGCAAGGAAAAGTCAGGGCAACTGTCAAACACTCGAAACACTCAATTTGGCAAACAACGCGCCACTTATCAGCACACAAGCCAAACCAGTAGCAAACGTGTGCATACTTACCTCCTCTCTCTCCTTCTCTCTCCTTCTGTCGTTGTCTCTGTCTGGAATTGCTTTGCCCTGTAAGCGACTTGTTCCATTCATTTCTTTCTTTCTGTCTTCCCCATTAAGTGTCGACAAATTGCTTATAGCATCACCAGAAGCAGAAGCATCACCAGAAGCAGAACCAGTAGCAGCAAACACCAAATTCATTTTGAGGCATATTTCCTCCGCATTCTAATTTGTTTTTATATTTATGTAGAGGACGTCAGTGTTAAAGTGTATTATGTTGTTTTGATTGTGCGATGCCGTATCATTACAGGAAGCACGAAGCATCAGCAGCAACACAAGTAGCAGCACCAAGCATCAAGCAGCAAGCAGCATCATCATCTCATATAGCATCATCTGAAGTTGAGTCTCAATCTTCTGCTGCTTCTGTTGCTGCTTCTGTTGCTGCTTCTGATGCTGTTGTTGCCAAACGACAAATTGCAGGAAATTGACTACAAATTCACTTTACGCACACACATTCACATACACGCATCTCGCTCTCTCTCTCCCTGTCTCTCTCTCAGACAGCACACACTAATCAACATACCCATACAGCCTATAGGCATTTAGAAGCATTTAATTTGCTGCTTCCCTGGCTTCCATTGTTTGCCTGGGCATTTGCTGGCTTTTATTTTACAATATATGCAGTCCTTTTTTTTATCTATGTCATCCTTCCTGGGCATACCAATGACCAGTTGGCTAACAAAATGTAATAATTGACTTCAATTTTAAGTTACATTTATCTAGGGCATTTTTTTCGAATAGTTTCTCTGTGAGAGCATATTTTTTGAATAGTTTCTCTTTTTGAAGGCATAGAAATAAACTTGCAAAGTAACAGCATGTGTATATGTATTAAAGAAGAAGAATTTATTTGTGTGTATTTTCGTTTTCCTGTTAAGTGGCTGTAATTGTTAAGTGGATTCTGTTATATTAACATAATTCTCTTAAGACTTACTGTTAAAGATCTTGCTAACAGCTGTTCAATGTATTCTTTATTGTCTGGCGGCAAAACAAATCGATTGTTTAGTTCCGATTTTCTGTTAAGTAACAATAATTGATCATCTCGAACTCTTATGTCTTTAAATTCAAGAGTTGGCTGCAAAGCAGAGTGTACTATAAACAGAACGTGTAAATTTGCTAAATTAATGGAAATATCTAAAAGTGAATCTGCTGTAAACAATTTCTTTGAAGAATTTTAAGGTAAGTGAAGTATGCACAGCATGAATACATTCATCACTCAGAGTACAAAGTGCACGAAATTTGAAATGTGTGCGGTTCGTGTTTAGTTGACATGTCTAGCTGCACTTTTTGTCTACTCATTTGCAGCTACTTTACGGGCGGATTGTTTAAATATACATTATTTTTTTTTTTATTTTTTTGGGGTGGTTTTTTGGCCGTCAACATGTGCGAGCTTGTCGTCGAGTTACAAGTTGAAAGTTATTTCCTTTGAGCTTGTGCTACGAAAGCTTTCACGCGATGGCATTAAATTGCACTTTTCATTTGTTCGGAGATGTTTAAATTGTAATGCAATGCCTTGACTAGAATTTGTGTTGCTGTTGTTGCTGCTCTTGGGGCATTTGCATATTGCATGTGGCAGACAGTTACGAGTTCATTTTGTATGTGTGTGTGTGTGTGGATGTGGGTGTATGAATGTGTGTGTGTGTGTGTGTGCTTCTTGGGGCTGTCAGTTGCCACAAGTTGTTGGCAATATTTGTTTAGCAGCTCATCGATTTGGGGCTTATTCGACTTATCAAACATTCAAACCATGACTAAGATTTCGCTTTACGTATTTATTATATATTTCATATATATTTTATACACTTATTTTTATATACATAGATATATTTTACATTTATTTTATTTTATTTATTATACAGCTGTTCTCAAAATAATAGGAGTGCTCTACACTTTTCGATTTCTAATAATTTGCGAATTTCATCAGACAGCGTAAATAAATAAATGCTCAAAATAATAGGAGTGCTCATTTGCAGTCATTGTTAAATACAAGTAGCGTTGTAAATTGTCATTTAATTATTTCTGAATTGCTGAAACATATATTTTAAATTAATATCAAATCAATTTGAAATAAATGTGGGGGAAAAATGTGCCGTGGAAAGCATTGTACACATTGCATTAATTTTAATGCGATTTAATTCGTTTAAAATACTGTTGCATTTCTTTTAGGAATTCTCTTTTGCCCAAGCTGAATAGAAATGAGAGCTGTAAATTTTACATATGCACATGCATAAGTTGTGTATTTTTTTTTTTTTTTGGATATTTGTATATATTTTATTTTGTGTGTGTGGCAACACGAAATTTACATGAAAATGCATTTATTTAACTATAGTAGTCGCTGCTGTTGTGCATTTTAGACGAGCTTCGCAATTTTGTCCGGTTTTTTTAGGCATGCCATTAGCATGGCTATAGGCATAAATAATTGCAATTGAAATGTTGCAAATGCGGTTATTCATTAGTATATATTAATTAGCATTTCACTTGCTTTTTACCAATTTAAATTTAAATGTAAATGCTGTTACCTGTTTGCATTTGATAAACAACAGATGGCGCCATAGTGCCATTTGCTGCCTCTCTCGTTCTCTCTTTGGCCGCTCAGTGTTGTCTCTCACGCTCTGTTGTGACGTCCTTTGTAGAGATTCGCTGTGGCTACAGCTGACGTCATGAGGCCAGCGATGACGTCACAGAAAAGCTCACATTGTTTACGCATGCGAAACGCAACGACATGGCATTGGAACAGAACGATTGAACACGTGTTTGCTTTGGCGCCAAATTTGTTGATTCTCAAACATTTATTCATTTTGTTTTGTTGTCATTTTCTGGGTTACGCTGCCGTTCGACATTCTGCTCTCTTAGCTATAGCGCATATCAAAAGAGCCAAAGAGCCAGCTCAAGAGAAAAGAGCGCGCGAGAGAGTGAGGGAAAGAGTGAAAGCAAGAAAGAGGCGAAGTCAGAGCGTGCTTTGTTATATAACACGTGCTGAGGACACTGTCAAAAATGGGGGTATAATGACTTAATTATTTTTTTTTAACAATTTAAATTAAATTAAAATTACTATGAATTTTGATAAAAATATTTTAATTAATATTTTGATTATTATATCTATGAATAATTATTAATTAATAATTACGTGAATAATTATATGTTTACTTAATATAATATTTAATTTAATTTTTCGGTTATTATTTGCCTCAATATATGTACTCATATTTTATTTAATATTCTAATTATTATTTCTATAAATATGAATGAAATAATTTCTATATGAATTGTTATATACCCAATAAATTATTAAAATATTATGTTTATAAAACACTTCAATATTTTATAAAACGAAATTCAAATTTAGAAAATTGTATTCAAATTTGTAATAAGAAAAATCCAAAGTATATTTAATAATGATATAAATATTCGATTATTATGAAAAATTATTTTTTAATTTTTATAAGAATAATTATATGAATATTCATATATTGTTTATTATTTACTTCAATATGCTTGCGGTCTGGCAACGCTGTCTGCTTGCTAAAACAAATGCGAGATTTAAGAGCACAATGTTTAGGCCTTTTAAGAGCAATGAGTGAAACAAGGAAGTTGGTCGCAAAACACTCATACTAAAACAAAGACTAAGTTGAACACTTTACGAGTATATATATGTGTGTGTGTGTGTGTGTGTAGGTGTAGGTGTGCAAAACGCTTTGCGTGACAGCGGCTACGTTTGCTTTTCGCTTAGTGTCACAGTCCAAGATTGAAATTCGAAGTCAGAGTCAGAGTCAGATACAAGTCACAGCAGCTGCAGCGCAGTCAGCGCTAGCAGAAGCAGGAGCAGAGCAGAAGCAGAAGCAGAAGAAGCAGCAGCAGTAGCAGCAGCAGCAGCAGCTCAGATGGTTCGTTGTGTGTTTGCCGTTCAGTTCGGTGCAGAGCTGCGCGACGTTCTCATCGCTTGAATCGTCGATTCGTGGAATCGTTGGGACTTTTCGAATCTACGCATTGAGTGCGCGGCGTGCACGTTTTTAACGCGACGCGTACATTAATCGAAATTAGTGAGAAATTCTCAAAAAAAAAAAATTAAAAAAAATAAAAAAAAAATAAAATAAAAAGGAATAAAAAGGGCAAGAGCAGCAGAATTTAGTAGGAAGAATTAATGTGCTAAGGGCACGCGGAGACGCCCACATAAAAAATGTGTGGGCGTGTTTTTTGTGTGAATTTGTTAATTAGGCGAAAGACGAAAGAAACGAAACAACAAATACAACAAATGCTAAAGATGGAAATTCACAAATTTGCTGTTGCTATTGCTGTTGCTGATGTTGCGCGTGCTTGTCCTTGAGCCCACAAAGGGGTGCAGAATAATACTACTAAAAATACAAAAAAAAGTACAAAAAAATAGACAAAAAATAGTCACATGCGGGTAGCATCATGGTGCAAATTGTGTGTGCAATTTGTACGTATAATGCCAAGGGTAAAGGGGGGGGCGCCACAGCACAAGTGTCGACAGCTAACAATGCAGCTTACAACTGGCAGCTTAATCAACTCTGCTTATTTATTCAAATTGCAAAAAAAAGAAGCAACGAAAGACAACAACCACTGCATGGCATTGCTATTTGTATATATATCTCTCTTTATATATATTTATATATATATATTTACTATAGCTAGTGTTGGCCCCATTCATGTGTGTAACTTCCTTGCTGTGCGTGTGTAAATAAAAATTTACAGCATACTTTTGTGCGCAGACTTTGATATAATCTTTCGCCCGTTGTCTGCGTAAAAAAATCCCCACTGTATGCGAAACTTTGCTTGCTGTCACAGTTGTCTTTACAATTCTATATCTATTTTTTTCACTCACAAGAAATTGCAATTTAATGCAAAAAACCAAACAAAAAAATATAAAAAAAATTGAGAGAGAGAGAGAAGTGAAATCGATTTGTTGTTGCGGTTGCTGCGTGATGTTCTTTGCAGCAGCAACATTTCTTTTTTTATTTTTGCATTTTCCTAGAGCAAATTTTGTATAGTTTGCTCAAAAATGCTTTTGCGCTGTGTTGGTTTTTCCATCTTCTATTTTGTTGTTGTTCTTTGTTTTTGCATATTAAGCGAAAAATGAAAAAGTTTCTAATGTTTACCTAAATGCCTGGCAGCTATAGCTCTTCCTATCATTCTTCACGTTGTGTGTGTGTGTTTGCGAGTTTGTGTGTTTGTGTGTGTGTGTGTGAGTGAGTGTCTCTGTATGTGTGTGTGTATCTGTGTGTATGTGCTATGCGCTAGGGTGTGATTGTGTGTAACTTGCCTTGACACATTTCGTTAGTTGGTCCCGGCGTATGGTAGTTCTGGCCGTGTTCCCCTTCGTTTATTTTTCATTCTGTTTTCCTTTTTTGCTCTCTTTTTTCATTTCGCTTCATTTTTTTGCATTTTCTCGTTTGTTTAGCCCACGTGCGCCACTAAGTAAACCAACTTGTATCATTCAACATAGAGTGAAAATACAAACACACACATTCACTCACAGAGACTCAAATACTTACACACTCACACAAACTCACACTCACATTCACACTCACACTCGCACTCGCACTCACACTCACACTCGCACTCGCACACTCACACACTCACAGTCTCAGAGTCAGTATGAATGACATGCAGTATTTTTCAGTTAGGCTTTATGACACATCTCCATGGAACCATTCTGCCTTTTACTGTTTTCGTTGTGTGCGTGTATGTATGTGTTTGTATATGTGTATGTGTGTATCTGTGTATATGGCTGTGTATGTGTATATGTGTGAATAGTTGTTTAGTGTGCAATTGTTGTAGGTCATTTGATACACTACACTTTCTCTTTTGCTTTCTCCTGGCGCTCTCTTTCGTATGCCGTAATTTGTTGTGGCACTGCATTGCTTTGTTTATATTAGGCAAAGTTATTTTTATGGCACCCCAACCAGATGATAAATACACTGTGTTATATTCAATTTGCTCAGCTACAACTCCCTCATATATGTATACCATATATAAGCTAAATATTCGAAATTTCTCTGTGCGCTTTGCTGGCATTTATAGCATTCGCAGTATTCCTATAAAGACTTTTGCAGACGCTTTACTGACAGCCCTCACTGTAAACATATAGTGCTAAACTTTCGCTGATCTCAAGATTTAAAGTTTCAAGTATGGCCAGGAGCTATAGAACTAAAAGAAGAAGAATCTGCCACCCATGGTGTAAAGTGCTCGAAATGGTATTTATTTATGTCCAGTTCGTGCTACCTTGGCTATTGGCATTGCTTAGTTGTGCTGTTGCGATTTTGGTCAATTTGGGCCAAAATAAAATTTACATACCAATTAAGTTGATAATATATATATATATATTTACTTTGTCCCTCGGCTCATTATGCATGTACCCAGTGTCAGCATTTTGTGTGCGGTTCTCTCCATTGTTGGACGTTGTTTTTCCTGATATAAATCTGTATAGTTTGTTATTGTTGTTGTAACTGTCACATTAACTGTTTAGATTTGGTAAGTCAGTGTCAGGAGAGTAGTTGGAATGGCAGACACCCTGTGGTTAATTCTGGTATAGAGACATGAATTAGTTTTGGGTATAAATTTAATTAGATTTGCGGTTTCGAATCCGCAATTTTCATTCGTTTGTTGTGGCCTTGTTTTAAGTTTCTATTTCATTTTGCCGCTGATTTCATTTAGCCTCTACTGTTCTCGGCTTATACAACTTTTGTATTATGTGCATAATTCAAGTTATTCAATTTGAATATTCAATTTTCACTCTGACATTTGAAGTGCATAAAATGCTGTTAGTTTCATCCATCCACTGACAGAGATGAATAGATTAAATTGCATTTAAATATGGATAGGATTAAAATAACAAATAGAAATGCCAGTTTAATATTTTATTTGCTTAAACAAATGTGAATTTTTAAGTTATGTTTTGAATTCAAAAATATATAATATTTAAAGAATATTTTTTAAATAAAACGTTAAAGGTTTATCTAAATGCGTGAGAAAAACGTAATTTTAAACGTTTTACCATATAAAAATACCCAAAAGGAAACACAAAGTAAAAGGCAACATATAAAAACCGCACGGAATCATAAAATTGTTTTTTATTTTATTGAACAAAGAGCTTGACGCACACTGTACAATATACCATACTATATAAGGATGTATACAACACATGAAGAATAATATAAAAAGTTATTTTTATTGCACAATAAAACATAAAAGCCAATGCCGAAATGCTGGCAATATCAAAGCCAAATTTTACACCAACAAATAAAACAGGAACGGAAACAAAACGGGAAAAAGGAAGATCCAGATCTATGGTATATTGACAAACCACAGAGACCACGACATCAAATCTGTGGTGTATAAAATCAACAAAACATAAAAGTCAACGCTGCGATATGGGGCGTATGCGCAATTTTTGATATATTATCAAATTGCTATTACAAAAAATTAAAGCTGAATATTGCAAAATATTGAATTCTTTACGCTGACTACACAAATATTATGATTGCCTCAATGAATTTACTGACCAAAGACCTGCGGGCGTTTGGTTTAAGCCGCATAAGACCTCAACAGGCTAAAAGGCATGAGATGAAAATGCGACCGAGTAAAACTTTTCCCTCTGAGGCTACGTGAAGGCTTGCCGTGAAAGGAAAGAAACAGACAGAAATGACAGCATGTAATGCGCTAAAGCTAATCCCGAAAGAAGGCGAAAGCAAGCAAAAAATGGGCCCTCAAAGAAAAGGGAGCAAAATGGCAGAGTGAAAGCTTGGCGGAAAAGTCCAAAAAGGCCTCGACCAAAGGTCGAGTTAATCTATGAATATGGAACAGGCACAGAATCACACACACACACACACACAGATACTCAAACACTCACACACATACACACAAAGAGAGACTTTGGTGAATTTTGCCATAGACTATAGACTGGTAAACAAGAGCAACAGACACACACATAGATATATACTTGGATATGTATAGGGTTTTGTTACTGTTGCTGATAAAGTTTACTTTTTGCCAAATTGCAGTTTAGTTTATTTTGGCAACTCAGGGTTTAATTAAAGTTCTCTGCCTTTCGCTTATTATTAATACATATCATTGACCCAAAAGTGGCATTGAAACATTTGTTGCTTTATTTATGGAACGAAAGCTTTCTATCACGCCCAGCTGTGGGCATGTTTTGAACATATTAATCAAAAGTCTGTTAAACTACGGCGAGTGAGTAAGTGAGTGAGTGTTTCTAGCGAATGAATAGTATGTGTAGCATTTTAATCAATCCAACTAGTTAGTTTGGCATTTGGAATTCTAACCGCCAGCCTGTTTGTTTGTGGCATTTAGCAGTAATTATCTGTGCTGATCATTGAGTGGCTGGCGCACACTGCGTGTACGTAATGTCTGAATGGCCTATAGAGCTATTTGGTAGCAGGATTAGATTGATTGCAGCTTAAATTGTCTTTCTGTTGTATGTCTTCTTTGTGTATGTGTGTATGTATGTGACAAATTGTCTAATGGCGCAAAACTGTTGAAGGAAATTGCTGCGATTTTCGGGTGTAAGCAAAAGTTTGAATGCCTCTTGACTTGTTTACTCAAGTTGTCGGAGCTTGCGAATATACTCATTTACTCATTTTGTTATTTAGTCATTTATGCTCTGGTCATTTTAATGAAATGTCATTATGCTGTTCAGGCTGTTTGGCAAGTTTGGGCTACATAATATCTTTTATTGTGTTTATTAATTTTGAATTAGATTTGGGTCTGTGAATGCCTGAGGTTTGAGTAACTCAACTTGAATCCCTTTACAAACTTTGAAAAGCTGCCTTGAGGTTTAGTTTATAAATTTTTCACTTGAAACAAATCGTATGCAGCATATTTAATATTCGGCTTCCTATCAATGCGGCCAAATAACATTATTATATTCTGGTGCGTGTGGCAAGTGTTACATGCGCTTCCTGTCTGATGAAGATAATGATCGAGTTTTTGTGCGTACGACTATAGTATTTGCCCTCCATGACATTTGCTGCTTTTGCTCTTGGTGGAGGCTGCTTGTGCGTGTGCTTATTTATATCAGTCACTGTTTATTCTTTTTTGTGTGTCTGTGTTTGTTCGTTGATTTTCTTGCTGTGTTTGTTTATTGTTGTTGCTAAATGTATTACATACTACATAAATATATATATAGTATAGTTGGCTATAACATAGAACTTAACACGCTGTCTTAACTCCGCCTGCCTGTTATCTCTAATCTCAGATCATGTATTTAGATACTCTGCAGAAGTAGATAGTCCATGTGGGTTGTATAAACTAACTAACTAAAGTACATTTCAAAAATTTAAATATAATAATTAAACTAATAAATTCAACTCTAATAATAGTACTTGAAATTGATAAATATATTTGTATAGTATATATATTTATATCTTATAATATATTAACAATGGTAGACTGTGACTAATTTATTTACTCTGAAATATAACAATGTTTAAATTTGAAAATTTACTAAGCACATTATCTAATATATAAGCTTAAACTCTGATAAATTTCATTAGAATTCATTATGTGAGACATAATAAATTATTTTTAGCAAAGGATGCTATATGGTCTGGTTGACTTCAGCTGTGTTTTAGGTCAGTTCCCACTGCCAGCAACGATTTGTATTCCACATTACTTTTTACTCTGCCTCAGTGTGTGTGTGTATTGCTGTTTGTTGTGCCTGTGTGAGTGTTTGTGCTTGTACGAGTGAATATTTGTTGAGATTTTGTATACATCATCTGTGTTGCTCGACTTGTTGTTGGTGGTATTGTTGCTGTTGTGTTTGTTCTTGTTCTATCAGTTTGGGAGCAGGCAGTTAAGTGATTTCATCATACTCCATCCTGCTTTTAGAAAGCATAGAATTCGTTTGTAATTTAAGAGTTGCCAAACTTGGCAAACTTTCTGGGGTTGGGGTTTTTTTTTTTTTGGGAAATTTTTGAGCAGCTGCTTGCCAAAATGGCATTCCATGCGGCTGTAATTTAAATGCTGAGGCACTACGCCAGCTTAAAGACTTAGTTTAAAAATTTTATGAAATTGTATGGGCGTTCATTATATAGAGGGAATTGTTTAAGCATTATCTATGCAATTTACTTGGCCTCGTTGTAAAAGTTGTTGCTTTAATGCCTTAACAATTTATGATAGTGAAAATACCCATTCAATCGCAAAAGTTTGCCATAAAAACTTTGATTTCAGAGCGCACAAAAGTACAAAAACTTGGCATGAACAGCAAAACTTGGAACTATTTGTTGTGGGATGGCAAAGCCTCTATTGAAATGTTTGCATTATTTTTAGCCCCTGATAGCATACTAAATTCTGAGGTGGGGTTTAGCATGAGCTCAGGTCTTGTTTAAATCAAGGTGAATATTCTGTAACTCTATAGTCAAAGCCAGACAAACAGCGCTGCTCGACTTTTGTTAGATTAAAAAAGTTGCTATTGTTTGAATTGCTAATTTCTTTTATAAATGTCAGTTTGCCTCTGTGTGTGTATGATTCTGTATATATCTGTCTTTTACAGGTGTGAATAGCTAAGTATGACGCGAATGTGCACCTACGAATGGGAAGAAATAAAGCCAACATAAAAATTCAATTTCCCAAACCGCAAGCTGTAACTTTAGAGGGCCACAAATCAATTTGGCACTTGGCTACGGCCACAAAATGAAACGAAATGAAATAAAGGCCGTGAAAATTAGATGGAAAGTCCTTCATTCAATTAAATTTCCTGGAATACACCTAAATGAGAAGCGCTCGTTCAAGCAAACATTTAAAGCTCTAGCATACAAACGCTATCCTTAACTTTAAGTATTTTTTTTTTATATATATTTTTTAATGCCTGAAAAGGTCACTCAGTTTTTTCCTAAGTTACTCAGCTGCTCATTGTGCTATGTCTGTAAAGTTCACAGCTTTTCTGATGAGGGTAATAAACCGATGTGACAACTACGTTTATTGTTGACCAAGAGCGGGTAGGGTCATATTGTATGGTTCAAACAGTCAAGTCTTGTATCACATTTAAAGGGTTTTCACGTTCCTTTTTTCCATACCATACTAGTACAACTTTTTGATGGTGTTACCCAGAATGTCATCTAAGGATTATGCGCATATGGTTAGATTTACTTTCTCAGCCCCCGTTCAGCTGAACTCAACTCAGTTTTGTTTTTATTTATTTGGTTGTTTGTATGTTCTCTTGTATATGTTCTTCTGGTGTATAGTCATGCATACTAAGGCGTTGTAACCTTGATATATCGCATTTGTTATAATACATGCACATAAATACCGAAACGTGTCACACTCTAGACTGTCGGGGCTTTATTTATATATATTGTATTATATACCCATGCCGTAGTTTAGATATAGGTTAAGCTTAACCAAAGTGAGAAATGAAAGATTATCTTACGTGCTGTGGGGTTTTCTCTGCAGATATGCTAAGAATATTATCTGCTGTTTGTCGCACTTTTCCGTTGGGCTTTAGGGTTTTAAATAGCTATTTTTGATTTACTGGCAAATTATGAGTGTAACAGTTAATAAAACATAAGTATTTTCTTCTTGTTGATGACAATTTCAAATACATTTTCCTGTCAACTTACGAAACTGCATAAATCATTGAGATAAAAGAGACGTAAAAACATACCAGTTAAACATAGACTTCCTGCTCTACCTTCAGTCTAATTAGACGCTATGCTAGAAATAGATCAAATAGTGTGGATGTAGGCCGACTGTATAGTCATTTTTTTTTAGAATTTTCGAAGCAATATAGTAATTTAAAGTATAGGAAAGTATGCGAACGGGACCTCAGTGATTAGATGAGAGGGTGAGCTTATAATTAGTCAAACACTTTGATTAGGAAGAGGCTGAAAAAAGTTTAGCGCAATCCACAGAGTATTATGATTACTTCTTAATTGTGTTAAAGTATTTCTTTTTATCCACATTTTTTAATACATAGAAAAAATTCGATACGATGCACACGGCACTCTACTGTCGGGCGCCGTCCCTACTTACTATATTATTGTTCAACTGAAGCATGCGACAATTGCTGGAGCTTTTATGATGAAACTAATATGGTATACAGGCATGTTACCTGTTTACTTAGTTGGGTAACTAAATGCTATTTCCGGCACTGTCAGCTGCCATTTTTAGTCACTAATACAACAAAGGCGGCGTAAAACTGTCACATTCGCAGCTACCGTTCCGCCACCCTCGCACATAAATGGCGGAAGTCACGGCATAAGCGAACATGTTTAACGTTTTACGTAGTTGCAACTACCAACAAGTTGTATGGGCACGGAACTCAGGTGCGACATGTTCATTAATTGATAAGGTTTATATAGGTCAGCGGGAGAGCGAGACAGCAAGAGAGCGAGAGAAAGCAAACTTTAGCGGTGCAAAAGGTTATTGATTTGCATATGCAGTATGCACATTGTTTGCATATGCCAAGGTCTTGCATACACATAAATACAGGGAAACCCCACTTTCCTCCGCAAAATGATATCCATCATTAGAGAAAGAAAAAGCAAACACTTTGATCTACTGCTGATGTGAGTTTGAGCATTTTGCGATTTTGGCGTCAATCCAAATAGGGAAAAGCACAATAATGATTTCCCATTTATCAAACACCCTTACAAATAATATTTGAAGGGAAGAAAAAAATAAAAATGCGACACTCTATAAAGTTATAAAACCTCTTGGGGTTTCACTTTTCGCTTTTGTCCAGCAATTTTGATTAGCACCGCGCTCCAAGAATCATGCCAGCATATCGCGTGTTGAACTTGAATTTATTTTCAGCACCATACAAGTAGCTGTAAGCTAGTAGAAGGCGTGGCCAGCTTTTTGTAACTCCATTTTATTTTCACTTTTAATCGAGTTACGCATTTAAGCACCTTCTGTATGCATCAGCTGTAAGTCCAAGCCGCAGGCCATTAATTATTTCCCTTTTGAAAGTTGGCAAACTCGATTTTTTACTACATCTCGCACTCATAGATCATGTCGCATAACTGAAGTGCTATTTTCAGCTTGGACGGGGTATCTGAGACGACAAGATGAAACCCAAGCGCATCTTCAAGCTGCTTGTATAATAACCTTTTTATGCAACCGTTGCATGAAACGCTCAAAAATAATACGAAAGAAGCAAAATGTTCAGATGTAAAACGGAGCACTTAGCGTAAGCATAAGTTTAACATTGGGTTTTAACTGAGCAATGCCCTGCAATTGAAAGCTCTTAAACTATATATATAATATAACAATTGGTTATTTATTTCCTTGGAGCTATTTTAAAATGTAAACTGGATAATTTGTTACGTACTTATTCTATTTTTAGTATGTAGTATTTATAGTATACAGTATTTATAGTATATGGCATTTATAGTATGTAGTATTTATAGTACATGGGATTTATGGTACATCGTATCGTATAGTAACAACTCTTTTAGAGGGCCTTCATAGTCGTTAAATAAACCCATTTTTATGCAAAGTTACTGCGGGGTATATGAGCTGAGAGTCATCATCATCATCAGTGGCTGATGGAGCTGATAGAGCGAATTGTAGTAAAAAGCGGCGAATGCGTAAGAGCTTTCCTCTTTAATTTTGGGAGGCTGCTCTACCTATTTTCATTCAACGAAATTGCAGTTGGGTGTGTATGTGTGTGTCTCTATGGTTCTCCATGTCTATGTGTCTGTGAGGGGGGTTTATATCTTGATATTGTTTTTCATTATGCATATGAAATACGGGCGGAGATAGGCACAACCATGAATATAGCAGAGACACTCAAAGCGAAGCACTCATTACGAATTCATGAGCATTTCAAATGCTTTTCATTTAAAATGTTCATTTTTTTGTGGTAACCAAATAAACGCTACGTGGTTTCGTTACCTGAATCTTCTAAACAAAAAACAAAATAAAACGACAGCAAGGAGAAGCTGTGACAAATTGGAGTACAAATCCCGGGGAATAGAAAAAAAAAGGTATAGAGAGTCGAAGCTGATTTGGGGATTTGTTTGTGTCAATTTGATGGATTCGGAATCACTTGGCAGATGCGTGCAGTCAATTATGTCATAGAAGCAACGAAAGGCGATACGGGAAAATGCAGTTCAGTGAAAGATCAAATCGATTCATCATTGTCACTGCCAAGTGCCCCAGTGACAGTGCGAAAGCCTTTCGAGTCAATTGTTTGTTTTCATTAAGCTGCCAGTTGATTGTGTTTAATGAATGCCCAGAGCCCAGTGCATTCACTGGCAATTAGGTCGACAGTCAGATGACTTTAAAAATATTCATTTTTTATGGTATCTTTAGTATAATTTGAGCAATGCAATGGCAACGACTGTGGACGCTCAATATGCAAAATGTGCTGAAAACTGTGAGAATTAACAGAAACGCGTGCAAGTGCAAGTGCAAGTGCGGGGAGTAAAGTGAAAGATATTGGAGAGAAGGAAAAGCAATGACACACAATCTAGAAGTAAGCTATACAGCATTGGGCATGTCGGACGATAATCAAACGAACACGGGTAGCTATTCGATGCCATCGATAGCATCGCCCACACGTGGCAGTAATATGACCACACGCAATGTTAACTTCAACGAGGACCTCAACGATCTGGCCGGCTATCCGCCGCAGCAGATGCCAACGGTGCGCCGTTTTTCCAAATCCTTTTTCCAGCGACCTCGTTCCATGTCCGTCTGGAGTGACATAAGTCGTAGCAGCATGCGTCTCGATGAAAGGTAAGTCCTTGGTGGCAGACATCTGCACTTGACTCTAGGGAATCCACACGTAATATACGTAGGTATCCCTTCCCACTCTCTATATCTCTGTTTCGTTATGGTTCGTATGCCTGGGGCTGATTGCGTGCGTGTTGGATTCAGGCAATAAAAAGGCCAACAAAAAACGAAAAAAAAAATGGAGACACAAACCAAAAAATAAAAGGCTACATAAATATTTGCCTTCGATTCGCACAGCTGTCTAACAATGTTCTGCTTCTTGGCTGTGCTTGTCTTCTATTTATTTTTTGGCAGCCTGGAAAGGCAGCCAGCAAGTTATTTACATACCTAATCCCCAATACATATCCTTCGTCAGCGCAAGGACGCTGAAGTCTTAATTCGCCTGCGAACTGATAGACATTTGATTTCAGCCAGGCGAAATCGCAGTTCAATACTAACAAGTCTAATATCACATCGCAAAATATTTCTCTGAGTGTATTCGATGTGTGCTACCAGTCAGTGTGTAGGTCATTGCGTATAGACGGGTCGTAATTACGCGAAACAAAATGTCAAACGTTAAATCTAGAGCAAATTCCGCATACGCCATGTGGTGCAATTGCGAGAGCCGAGTGCTCGCTTTTATGATGGCCAAAATGAAATTTGAAGCCATCAGCTGGCGATTTTGGCCGCTTTCATTTAGTTATAGCACTTGAAGTTTATTATCCTGTTATCCCGTTATCCAGTTTGTCTGTGATTATGGCGTCCGCCTTCTAACGGCTTCTCTGGCCTTTAATGCCACTTGACACAAAGCCGTGCGAACTTTAACGCATTTCAACTTATTTATTTTCATAGCATTAAATGCCATGTTGCCAGTTTGTCTGTATATATTGTCTATACATATATATATCTTAGAGTGTGTGTGTGTGTGTGTGTTGACAATAATGTGGATCTGCTGGGATGACAGGCTAAACAAATATATATACTATACCATCTATATGTATATACATCGATGCCTCGCAGCGGATAAAGTTTAAATGGAGCTGGCTTTAACGAGGTGTCAGAAAGACTTTGAAAGCATTTGCTTGTGCGCGAATATTTGAAATTTGAATTTAATTGGTGATAAAAATATTGATTTTAGCCAAGCAGATTTATCATTCTGGAATTTATGAAAAAAATTTATCTCAGCGCTTAAAAGATTTGCTTTCAAATTATGCTTGATCTTGGTAAAAACATATTTATGATTAATTGTTTAGAAAATGAAAGGAATAAAATGTGAACAATTATGGGAAATCTGTTGTTATATATTGATTTGTTACCATAATAATAATTCAAAACATTTACATATATTTCATTTGATTTTTGCATTGTAAAGTATATGAAATTTAAATTAATTGGTGGTAAAAATATTGATTTTATCCAAGCAGATTTATCATTCTGGAAATTATTAAAAACAAAATCTTGGAGCGCTTAAAAGATTTGCTTTCAAATTATGCTTGGATTTGTTATAAACATATTTATGATTAATTCTTTCAAAAGTGAACAGAATAAAATGTGAAAAGCTACAAGAATTCCGTTTTTATATATTGCTTTTTTACCATACCTATAACTCAAAACATTCACATATATATTATTTGCTATTTGCATTTTGAGTTATATGAAATTTGAATTAATTGGGGATAGAAATATTTATTTTAGCCATCCATACTTATAAAACCATTCGTATTTGCATTTTGAGGTTTGATAATCAATTTGCATTTGCGCTTAGTTTAGACATATTGATTATACAATTTTCTCAACGGTATTTTTAAATGAAGCCGTCTATGTCATAATTGGTTGCACACAAATTAAATAGATGGCGGCGTGCAACAAGAGGCAGCTCTACTTGCTGGCAATACAATTTGTGGCATGCTATATAAATTGAATATTTTTTTCGTAATTTGATTTTGGATTGCGGTTGGCTAAAAGCCTTATGCATCCGCACTCGGTAATATATGCAGCAGGAGAAGGAGGGTTGGGAGTGGCACAGACTGCAGTTACAGGCTCTGCAGGTAACGGAAGCGCAACAGGAAACACGGCAACATTCTGCTATAGTTCGTAAAAGAAATATGAAAAATATTTTCAAACTAGCAACAGAGCAGATACTCGGCAATGTGGCATGATGACGTGTTGAGTTGAGCTTCATTCAATCCTTCAGTCAGTCGGTCATTCAGTCAGTCAGTCAGTCAGTCATTCAGTTAGTCAATCTGTGAGTCAGTCTAGCAATCAGTCAATTTGTCTGCATATTTTTCCCAGTTTTATCGTCACGTGCTCTGTGTAAAGTTTGCGGTCCAATGCACGGCCTCAATTTGGCTCGGATTGAGGCTGAGTACAGTGGGTTGTTCTTATTCTCTGCCAGCATATATAACTGGTGTACGTGTATGTATATATGTATGTCTGGCAATTAGCGTAAATAACTCAATTATGCTATCGCTTTTTATAAGCGCTGTTGCTGCTCCTGGTGTTGCTGTCGGTGCTGACTCTGCTTTTACCTCCTCCGGCGCTGCTGCAGCATCGACACCTTTTGATTGGTGATTATGTGCGCCGCCAGCTAATTGGCTTGTCATGGCTGCAGCTTTCGGTGTCAGTGACAGTGACTGTAGCTGTATGTGTACGAGTATCTGTGTGTATTCAAAAGATGAAGAGAGCGAGGCAGAGACAGAGAGCGTGTGTGAAAGATAGAGAACATAGTAAGTGTATCTGCTTGTCAGTGTCAGCCGCGAGCATTGATTGCATTCATAAACATTCATTATGCCTCGATTTGTGCGTGCTTTATCGATTGATAGCACCATTTGTAGCCATTATATATAACAACGAAAAACATAAAATATTTTAAATGATTCCATTTAATAGTTATATTGTTAAGATTAAAATGAGATAAATTTCCATTTGGTTTGTAAGTAGAGTTTTTATAGTATACGATAAAATAATTAAATTTTCAAAATCCTTTTCTTTGTATTGAAATTTAAAGAAAATCTGCACCCTTCAAGTTAAGCATAAGATTCTCTTAGTAAGGAATGCTTAGGGATTCATTTTTCTCAATTTGCAGCTTATATTTATTCTAGGGCGATGTGATTTATTTTGCTGATGATATATCAAAGCAAGACAATCCTTGCAACACAACAACGTCATAAAAGGCTTTAAAAAAACACACACAAACACGTACACAAAACCTACAACATGAATGACGAGTGGGTGTTTGGGTGCACTTGAGAGTTGAGGCTTGAGACTCATATATCAAGAGCTATTGAAAAACATTAACAGCATGCTTCAGTTAGGCTTCCATGCCCTGCCCTTAACTACGCCCCATTCTCTAAGAGGCTGTTGTTATTGTTGCTGTTCTTATCGTTTCATATGCTGGACAACTAAATTCTTGTATATGGTATTTTCTAGGATAGTTTTTCACACACGCACACACTCATACTCACACAATATATATACACACTCACACTCACTTACTCACACTACCGATAAGAGATCTAACTTTATATATATATATAGTATACATATTTAACGGAGCATTTCTTTTCTTTTGCCTTCTTACAGGTGAGTGCTTTGGCCATAAGCTCTTCCATACATATACGAAATTTATGTGCTACGGTACGTATGAGTAATATGCACCATTTACGACCATATAATGTGCTGCTGCTGCTGTTGCTGCTGCTGAGTAGCTATCAAACTGTCGGTATGCTTGTCTGTCGTTCTGTCGGCATATCTGGCATTAATTATAAGTATCTCAAATTGTGCACAACATCAAAACATACGAAACATTAAATTTACATATACTAGCAAGCGGAAAATGGTAAACGGGAAACGGAAAACTTGGCAGAAGGCGTACCAAGCGTTACAAAATGCTCTTCGGCATTTAAAAAACAATAAAAAATTTTGCATATACTTGGATATGACATATATATATATATATGCATATACATACTATGTATGTATGTATGCTGGATAGGCAACTTGCAACTGTTGGCAAACCTTGGACTCAGTCGCATGTGTAACATGTGGCAGATACATCCAACCGCCAGACATTTACCGGGCGTGGCTTTACGACTGACTCAACCAATTTTTGCCGCCATCATTTTTGGCTTCACCTGTTCTGTTTTTCCGTTTTTCGCTGCTCCGTTGCTTCGTTGCTGTTTATCCAGGCATTTCATAATGATATGTGGGCTGTGCCATGTGTTATGTTTAAGTGTATAGCATGATGGTTGCCAGGGTTCGGCATTGTTTATGGTAAGTTCCTCAAATAACAAAACCCGCAAAAGGCACCAAACCAACTTTTTGCTTCACACACTGTACACGAAAATTTATTTAAGGCATTTAAACTGAGGCGAGTTAATTCCCCCAGAGGCACGCATTTCTTTCAGTGGACCATATATGTAGCAGAACAATCCTTTGTGGTTTCTCCCCTAACAACTTTTATCCGACCATCTTGTAGACCTTTGAAGAAGAAACCTTTGCTGTTTCTTAAAAACATTCAATAGCGGCTAACTAAGGGCTTAAGCTGAGATGGCTAGGTATGATATGCTGTTTGAATATATAATTTGTAAGCTCAATAAATAATGGGAAGAGGTACGCTCTTAAACAATGTGAGTTTTAAGAGCTAGCAAAAACCATACTATGTTTAAAGATTTAAACAGATCTAGTACTTTTATTACCAAATAACTGACTAATTGTTAGAACAAAACAGAGCTTTACTGAAGAAAATTTCGCAACCCACAGAGAAAAATTTATTAAATTTTATAAATACAGGGGAATTCGAATTTTAATAATAAATCAAAATCATAATCTGATAATTTGAAAATTTATTTGTAGAGGTGCGAATTTTAAAATCTAAACAAAGGGTCACCATATGTGAAATATTTAAATTTATATATAAAATTTTTATATAGAATTGTATGATTGAATAACTAACTAGTTGTTAATCATAAAACGAAACTGAATAAAATTTACAACCCATTGAGAAAAATTTATTGTTCATGCAAGAATAAAGCCATTTATTTCTACGATTGATGACCCATTCAAGCCAAATATTTCTAAATTTATGGAGAGAGGTGCACATTCTCAATGTGAACTTTAAAATCCAACAAAAGTATAACTTTCAATTTAAATTTAAATAATTTTATAGTAAAATCAAAGCCGAATATTTTACTAATTCTTAATCATAAAATGAAACAAAACCACACGTAAATATTTAGGGTTCATTCAAATGTTTTTCAATACCGGAAAAGTGATTTGCTTAGATGATATATGGACCGTTTAGGAGGCTGTAAATTGTCAAACACAAATCAAGAGCGATGCGATATTATATGGCAAATGTTTCAGCCAGGTGTTGCTGAAAAAAAGTGAAAATTATTCTTATTGTTGTTGTTGTTTTGCTTTTAGGTATTTAGCATTGAAAAGCATTAAGTATACGCAGTGTGGGGAAAATTGCATCATAAGATTTGATTAAATAATTAATGGCATTTAATGGGGCTCTGAATGAACGAAAGAGCAACAAGTATAAAACGCAAGTGCGCGACAAAATAAAAGAGAATAAAAGAAAAGCAAAAATGTTTTATAAATTAATTTTTACGTTCGCATTCAGTGGGTGTGTTTACCCTCTGTGTGTGTGTGTGTGTGTAAGCGAGTGTTTGTGCTTTTATTTTGTTTGTGCCAGTTTTTGTTACCATTTTACAGCTGGCAATTTGCGTGCTTGCAATTAATTAGCTCAAAGGCAACTTAGCCGCATTTCGCCTCAAGGATATTTTAATGGTCAGCTTTTGGCGCAACTTTAATGAAACAAAATGCTTGTCAATTATGTTTGCCTTATTTTTAGCTACCCCCTCAATTCCCACCCCCAATTCTCATTCTCATTCCCACTCCCATCTCCATATATATCCCAATTCCAATCGACACATTTGCTGACTGCAGTCGGCTGCAGTTGAAGGACGCTCAGGGGCCACAGGTCAACGCAGGACACTGAGAAAAACATTCAGGATTAAGTGCATTTAAATGCGTGTGACCTTGGGCTGTTTTAACTGTCTACTAGTTAGGGTGTGTCGCCGGTCGCTCAAAAACCAAATGGGCTTACGCACATGTGTCCAGGTTGAAAATCCTTTATTTCTGGTTTTTCTTTTTCGAACGCTGCGTATTACTGTCAACTGTTAACTGCGCTGCCAGCAGCGACTGCGACTGCGACTGTGACAGCGACTGCGACTGCGACTGCGACTGCTGCTGCTTCTATTGCTGCGACTACTCTATTGTTCGCTCTCTCTCTCTCTCTCTCTCTTTCTCTGTCTGCCTCTTTAGCTGCTGGCTGCGCTGCTGTTCTCTTTGCCAGCCACGTGTTAGTGCTGCTTTTGCTTTGTGCTTGTTATTCGCTCGTGAGAGCGCGCGACCGCAAGCGAGACAGGCCGATGCTGTGGCGGCGTTGCCAGATCGCCCGCTGGCGGTTCTCCCATTGCAAATGTTGCCCCATTGCTTGTGCTACAGCTGTTGTTGCTGCCCTAAGGCAACTCTTACTATCTCTCTCTCTCTCTCTAATTCTGTCTCTCTCTTTCCGAGAGCTTTTTGTAGACTTGCTCCGTATGGTTTGGCACAGTATACAACAGATGGCGCTGAATGAGCCTCAAAGCGAGGACTGTCTTTACTTTTAGAATAATTGCACTACAATTCAATAATTTAAATTAAATGAAATTAAATTTAAATAAAAAGTGCATTTTTAAAAAATAATATATATTTTTTTTTTAACTTGCACGCATAATCAATTCGATTGTAATTAATGAGTATTTAATATCGCAACGCCCGAACAGCATAATTGGCTCGCTTTATGAAAAGTAAATGTAATGGTTTTTAATATATACATATATATATATAACTGCATTACAAAAGCTATTACGCTTGCCGTTATTAAGTAAAATTAATTGCAAATGTTTATAATCGAATTTAAGCGCAATTTAGTTTTAGTTTTAGTTATACTAAACTAGCTAAAACTAGTTTATTGAATGTGCAATAATTTGTAAATACAAATGTGCAGATTATGATGCTTTAATATTGAAAAAAGTTGTACATAAATTCCGCTAAAATAAATAATAATAAATAATATATTTACCTACATTGTTTATGCATGAGGTGTTTTCAATAAGAAACAAAACATAACCAGCAAATTATGGCATAAATATGTCAATAATAATGATGGCATAAACAACACCAATAGCAACAACAATCACTAGCAAAACAATTGCCTTAGGCAACGCTCCAAGCCGAAATCAAAACTGAAGCCAAATTGTTCTATTATCGAGGTGCTCGACTGTCCTACTGTGGGACCGCCAGACTACTTGCTGCCTTGCTGGATGGTATTACTCTCATATCATAGCCATCATCATTATCATCATTATCGCAGCGTGCTAACAGGCTCTAACAGCCCGAGGACGATTAAGATGCAAAGTGTATATTAGTATGTTAACACTTGGCCACTAAGGCATTGATGGTGCTGATGGTGGTGGTGGTGTTGATGGTGATGCTGCCTGTTACGCTTGACTTGACTTGAAGCAGCTGCGTCTGTGTCCTCGATGCGTGTATGTCCTGCCTATCGCAGTGTCCTTCTGTCCGTCTGTCTGTTGTCTGTCTTGATGTCTGCTTGAGTGGCCATCCAAATGCGTGTGGCTCAACTGCTCCTGGCATTTGAAATGTGTTTTAGTCAGGGCACAAATTCAGCTGTCTTGCCATTGCCTTTGCCTTTGCCCTTGCCTTTGACTAGGTTGGATGAAGAAGTTGCCCCTTTCGCTTCGTGTTGTGCTGTTTTCTGTCTGTTCGAATTGATTTATTGGCCCAGTTAGCTTGTTGTAGTTCGAACTGGTCTAAGCCAAAACGACATTATTTTGTATTTTATTTGCTTCTTCCTCTTATTCTCTCGCACATTTTCCTTGTGTCTATATCTACCTCTACTTCCAGTTTAACTGCTGCTTTTGTTTTGCTTTGGCATTATGACATTTATCGTTGTTTACATTTGTCATTATGGGCGGGTGGCTCCTGCCCACTTAATAACAGTTTGTATACATTGCCCTTGATTGCGTTTCGTATTATTATGTGCTGCAGGCATATTAAACAAATATTTATTTCAAAATTTTACAATTTGCACTCAATAAAATGTATACGAACCATAACGCTTTTCTCTTCGGGCCAAGAGTGCGTATGAGCAATTTGCTTTACATGTTACCATTGCGTTTGCGGTCTCTGTGGCAAATTAATTTTATATTCACATATTTTTATGCCAATGTGTATGTGTGTGTGTGTGTGTCTATATACCACCTGTTGCTCTTCTGTGTGTGTGTATGTGTATGAGTGAGTGAGTGTGCTTTAAATTTAATTATAGCCTTAAATGATTTGCGGTCGTCTCTTGTGGCAGTCAACATGTCTCTCTCTCTCTCTCTCTCTCTGTCTGATTTCGCCTGTCTCTCCCCCCCTCAGATGACACTTAAATGTCGAGAGATGTGGTCATAAATATATATATATGTTATATATGTTGGTATGACTATGCTTAATGTTAATTACACGTTCTATCTTGTTACCAACGAATCGCAAGTACCTTGTGGGTTTTTTCGTATCCAAATTTGTGTTTTCATATGAAACAATATATTTATTTATATATTTTGAAACTGTGATAATTTCCTTGCACTAACTAACAGTTGTGCTTATTTTTACAAGTTAATTGAAAGTAGGTGAAAATTACATATTTGTCATGTATATACTTATTCGTAATTCATATTTGTTTAAGTGATTTTTAATTGGGACAATTTCTTTGTACCTAGTAAGGCTTCAATTAGTTTCGAAAGTTAAATGACAGTCGATGAAAATTGGATTTTTGACATGTATTTTTTATATGTAATTTATATAACGATCCTATTAAAGATCCAATGGATCTTAACATAAACCATATCTATGTCCTTATTTTTCTTATCTTTCCATTTGAACAACAAATCTATCTATCTATCTATTTTTTTATCTATATATCTTTAAATATATCTATGTATCTATCTATATATCTATTTATTTATCTATATATTTTTCGTTTTATCTATCTATCTACCGATATGTAGATCTATCTATCTTCTATCTATCTATTTTTCTATCTATCTTTCTATCTTTTTATCTATCTATCTATATATCTAATTAAATATCTATTTATATATCTGATTATCTATATATTTATTTATTTGTCTATCTATTTATCTATCTATATATCCATCTATCTATCTGTCTGTCTTTTAATCTATCTATCTTTCCATCTGCCTATCCGTCTATCTATCTATTTATACATTTGTTTGTCAGATTTATTTATTTATTTTTACATTTTTCTTTTCCTTTCGCTATATTCTTTCTATTATTAATAAAATCAACTATATGTCAACAATTTTAATTTTTACGTCTTAATAAATATTCATCTTCAATTGAAACTAACAAAACTTTCGATTCTCTAACCCTATAAATTCGAGTTGAAATGCGTCTGTTTGTTGGCTGTTAACAACAGACATGTTAAGAGAGAGAGCTTTTCCAGTTACAGCGCGCTCTCTGTGTGCGATGAAAAAGCTCCCAGTGATGCGTATGTGTTATTGTATTGAAGCGTTACGCATACGCCGCATAGGACCGCATAGTTCGGGTCAGGTTTAACAGCGCTGGCTGTTTCGTGGTGTTGCTGCTGCCGCCTTTCGTTCGGCTATTACACAATTTGGCAGGCGGATGTCATCGTCGGATTTCAGTTTGCTTTTACACTTTGCACATGAAACATGTGATTTTCCACTCGTACTCGTGCTTGGGCCCGACTGTTCAAAAGTTTTTCCTTCAGACACATTTTCCCGAACGCACCGAGCATTCGCGTCCGTGTGTGCGTGTGCGTGTGCGTGTGTGTAATTGTTCGTGTACGTGTATTCGTGCGTGAGATTCTGTGCTCGTCTTCGACTGGTCGCTGACATTTTTCGTGTGTTCCGCCATTCCAAATGTCAAGAAGTACACGAAGTGAAATTATAATAAAAAATTAAAATTAAAATCAAATCAATCGTAACGAAAATCACTGATGGAAATTTGAGAAATTATTAACCAATATTAAAAAATATTTTTGAATTTTCACAAAGCGAAATTAAAATTCAATTAATCGTAACGGAAATCGCTGAAGAAAATAAGAGAAATTATTAACAAGTTTTAATACAATTTTTTAAAATTAATTACCGAAATGTATATGTATAATATGATTTGTCAGATATAACGTTCAGTTATAACAAACTTTTAAATAATTTGAAATAATTGGGAACAGAGAAATGAATTAAAAATAATTTAGACATTGTGAAGAAAATAATTCAATTATATTTATAAAAAATGATTAAATATCTAACTGTACAGGGCAAGTAGGAATAAGTACCCATAAATCTAGTCGCAAGATGTGTTTAATTATTAGTAGTAACAAAATATAGTTTATAGTATGTGAGTGTTTAACATGAGCATATAAATCAATAAGAGTAAAACTTGCAGCTGTCTGACTTAAATATTTAATTTGGTTTTTTGCCCCAGCCTAAGCATATAAGTGGCAATAAAATTTTCAAAACTCTTCCCCCTCTATCTGACTCGCCCGCATTTGCTCTGATACCTCCCCCATGTCTCTGTGTCTATGTTTTACTCTGAGAGCATATATAAATAAATAAGCAAAACTGCGAACAAGTCGACAGATATTTTTGGTGTGACCAAACAAATTCGAAGTTAAGCCAAGTCGACCGACCGACCCTTGCATATATATACCATATATATACATATGTATGAGTGTATGTCCTCTTTATTTATGAGACTGGGACCCGAGCACCGAGTCTGAAAGCCGCCTAAAACTCTAAGCGCAATTTCACCTAAGCCAAGTTCACTTTAGCTTGGTTTTTGTTTCTTGTTTTCTTCTTCTTCTTCTTCTTTTTTTTTTTTTTTGGTACTTTATGCGTTGCCGTTGAGTTGAGAGTTCTGTTGTTTCCAGTTCGCAGAATCGTTGGATTTGGATTTGGATGTGGACTTGGACGTGAACTTGAAATTTATTGCCAACTGCTGTTAACCTTTTATAATGTTAAGCGCAACGCAGTCGCGCTCGCGCAATCCTTCGCAATCGTGTGTAGAAGTCCTATGGGCATCGTTTAATACACACGAAATATAACGGCCAACAAATAAAACCAAAGTAACAAAAAGTAGAAAAAACACGTTGACTGTGAGAGAAGAGCGAAACGAGTGAAATGAAGGCAGCTCTTGAACCTTATAAAAGCCAATGCAAACAAAACGTTTTCGCACTCACACTTACACTCACATTCACACCCATACTTTTGCCCACATATCTTCGTATTATGTGCATACATAAGGAATAGAAACCATGGTATGTATACCTGATTGTGTGTGTGTGTAATTTTTTAGGTGTTACTATTGCCAGAAGGCAGAAGATCTTCTACTCGACATCGACTCAAGTGTGTGCACTCGACTATGAATCCGCATCCGCATTGGCATCGACATCCGTAAACGCATCCGTAGCTATATCCGCAGTTTCTTCTTTTTTTTTTTTTGCCCCAAAACAATTTTTTCAACATTTTCCTGCATTGTTTTTGGCTCTGCTCAAACCATTTGGGAAGGACGAAGAGGTTGCCACATTGTTTGCTTACGTGCGTAAATTTTATATCAATAAAGGATAAACACTCCATGTTTATTTTGGTTTGGCCTTTGACTCAATTTGGTTACATTTTCCTGTGCTCTCTCTTTCCGATTCTTGTACATGAATGTGTGCTTGTGTTTATGTGTATGCGATAATGACTAAATGCTTTAAACGTGCTCAAGTGCGGTGGCCCCAAAAGAAGGTATATGCCTGGTTGTGTATGGGTCAGTGTTTGGATGGACCTGCCTCAAATGCTTCAAGTTTGAGTATGTATATTGTGTGAATTGAATTGTGATATTTATGATATTCATGTGGTGTCAGCTACAGATAGACATTGTCTTACCAGTCTCTGGTTGCTTAATCATCTAATGAATTATGCCCAAAATGCTGAGTTGTGTAATTAGTGTAAATTATATTCAATGCAAATTTAGCTCAAGCAATTTCTAGTAATGTCGGCGTCGCTTTGTGTATGTGTAAGGTTTTAGGGATGTTTACTTCAATTACTCTTCAATTATAATGTGATACACTGTATTATACTCTTATCTATTACTACTATTCCTAATAAAATCTTATTGTAAGACATTATTGTACAGTGTACAATAATAAATACAATTTTGGTGAAGTTCAACATGAAAAATAAACTGGAATTATTTGTTATTATAACTTAATAAATCTATATCTCAATCAGGAAGATTGAAGCATTCTTTATGTTTTCTAACTATGATATAGTGATTTAAATTTATTCGAACAATTTATACAAAAATTTCTCAAACTGAAGCAATCTATTTTCAATTTAATTGTTTGTGTACATATTTTCAGAAACACACATTTGTTGTATCCCAATTTTCCATAGCCAGGACTTACTACAACCCATGACGTGTGCCATAAAAATATGTATAATAATACTGATGCAACAACAACCGGCGAACCATGACGAGGTGGTTGAGTAAAGCATTTAGTCTGTTTAGAATGTGCTCAGGTTTTGTGGACACACAACCACAAACAGAAAACCATAAACAAATGTTAACTCAATCGGGACATGGGTTCTATTCTGCTCGGTCCCCAACTCCCACCCAGCTGTGGCAGTGACAGTGGCAGTGGTGCGCTGGAAGGAGTTGACATTATGCGCATTAAGTGCGCTTGAAATGTTACAGCAACCGGCATTGCAAATGTCATGGACACTGTGTGGCACAAATGCGTTGCCACTGCCACAGTAACTGCAACAGATTCTGATACGTGTACTGACACTTTGCCGGACGTTGGTGTCAGCCCAAGCCGGAAGAAGTCTTGTGGCGAGCCTGGTAAAACTCTGACTGCACCAAAGACCGAACACCGAAAACCGAAGACCGAAGTCTGCCAAAGCGCTCTGCTACAAACTGCTACTGAATGATGTTTTGTGTTTAAGTCGACAGTGTCACAACGTTATGTGATATTGGCAAAACCTTGGTATTACACGCCAAATGAAAATAACAGCAGTTGCACACCTGGGTACTATCACTAAGCGTTGCCACACGTAACCGACGGAGTACTGTGTGTGTTTAGCTCGGTTGGTGTGGGTATGGCTTGGATTTTTTAGGCCATAATTAGCATCGCGTATTTTATCCTTTATTAAATATTTATTTCAAGTACACGCGTGTTTTGTTGATGTTACTGTTATTGTTGTTATGTGTGCAAAACCTGCTCAGCATTGTCCTAGTAGCACTTTAAATTCATGCTTAATTTTAATAACAAAATGCTGCAGTAGCACATGGTGCGTGTGCTTAATTTACGCCTAATTTTCTACCGCATTGCAATATGTTGCTAATTAAATTCCCAATGTCACCAGCTTACATATTAATTTAATACACAATTTAAATCAGAATACGTTAGCTGACGAATTATTATGAATTATCCGGACGGTTGAAATAGTTTAGATTTTGTGCACATATGAACCAAACCAAAACCTTGCGCCTTATAAAATAAAAACCTTTCAAACAAACATGGCAACATATCCAATGTTCCAAAGACCAATAAAATCATTTGGTGAATATTATAATGACCAATCATATCCTTTAAACTTCATTGTAACAATATATAAATATAAAAGTAAAAAATCATTGGACTTATATACTCGTATATGCTTACATTGAAAGTATACAAACAAACCGCGGTTAATGAAATTTGCCGGTTATAAGATAATCAATAAATCGATATGATATGGAACCGAAGGTAATTCGATTTATTCTTAAAGAATTGCAGATTGAAAATCAACCGTGGGATATACAATGTCATCTTGAAAATTATTTAAGTTGTGGTATTATCGCGAAATGAGATATATATAGTGCATTCGGTAAAATTGTGCTTAGTTCAGGCTGCACCACAATGGGTCCTACATCTTCCAGTATTTACCCATTGTATTGGAATTGGAATTATAGGTCTGCGGATTGTGAGTATAATAATTGGACTTAATTTGTTATTAGGTGTAGTCTTGAAGAGTGAACGAATTCAATAACATTGTGTATGTTAAAATATCCGTATGTCTGACTATCTGAATGTTGTCGTGTTCATCTGTATGAATACATAATTTTCCAGTAACTATAAGAACTAGAGTATTCATTCTTCGAGTTCGTATGTGTATGTATAAACAATGGAATCCTTAAACTATCCGTAATGCGACTAAAACGTTTACGTTATATAGTCCATCATATGATACATACAATATATATATATATATATATATATATATAATGTGTAAGCACAAGATTCTTAATATTTTGCGCCTGTCTCTTTACTGTTTGTCATATTCTATAAAACGGAATTTCCTGTTCCAGCAACTGAATGCGAAATACAACCTTTAAAATTGATTTGCTCACCAATTGAACCAGTATGGATTTTACATGAAAATCAATGTCAAATGACCTTAGCATGTGGAGCTGGAGGATATACTTCTGAAGCAGAATGCATTGATAACTGTATTAAAAAAAGTAGTGACACTAAAAAAAGTTGAACGAATTTTAATGAACATTTTCATTAAATGCAAATATTGAAGCGAACAATCGTTTTTCAATAAGCAAATGAAGATATTTCTATACAATTTGAGTATGCAGTAGGTGGGAGTGCTTGTCGATGTCCTTAAATGCTTTCGCACCACAAAATGTTCATATAAAATACAATGAAATAACAAAAATTAGGGAGACCATAAATGATCAATAGCCTTCGAGAATAGTGGAGAAATAGAGTCAAACTTAAAATAATAACAAAGAAATCACCTCCATGATGATTACGGTATAAAAATTTGACCAAAACCGAAAAGAAAGAACTACGTCGAGTGAGATGGCTTTTGTCTTGCCACGATTTGAATTGAATTGCGTACACAATCAAGTGGCCTGGTCATGCAATGGCAGCATGGCAGGCACCGCATTATCTCCAGTTAAAGTGGAAGACAGTAGGAAACAGTAGTGCTCATCAAGATGTAGGCCCAAATTAGGCAGAGGTTGGGACAATGTAAAGGAAAGGAAAATGCCGTAATAAACACTTTCCCGTGCGGGGATGCATACGCAGGCATACTACAAATGGCCATATTTTCCATGTCAACAATGGAGCTTGGAATGTGTGTTTGAGTGAATGTGTGTGCGTTTGTACGTGTTTGTGCAGAGTACATGGTCAGTTTCATTGTCCTTCAGTTAGGATGTTACGCTCATCATGGAGCGTGCCGTTAAAATGTGGCCCTTCTAGCATAGTCAATATCCAGACAAAAACGTATATATATATGAAACGATAATAAATACGGAATAAAAATGTAGACAATTTTTACGATACATGAAAATGGCCACTTTATTTCTTCATTAAAAACCAGTATTGATTGACTCAATGAATCGTAGCAGCTGCAATTCCTCTTTCTATCTCTTTATCACCATATCTTTTCTGTCTCTCTGTGTCTTTCGCTCTGTCTATTGAAATTGTGTTTAATATATAGATTAAAAACCTTTGAATGGATTCCTCAAACTAAAGGATTTGAATACGCAGTGATCTACTCTGGAGAGTTCTCTTGGATAAGAAACATGCCATATCTTAAAATTATAATTCAAAGATTTAATAAAAAATGTTTATTAAATATCCATTTACATAACATCATCCACATCATGATAAATATTAGTCTTTAATTATAAAACATCTCTAATAAGATATATCAATACATATACAAGGCGCTATGAAAATTTGATCGACATTGCTTAAAGTTAAGATAATATTTTGTATTATAAAGAATAAATATTTCAATAGGGGTTATTTAAAAAGATTGTATAGTATCTTAATGGTTCATCAAAAAGTTGCCATATTCTCATATATTACATTTACATTAAGTAGAGGGTAACTTATTATTGTTTGTAACTTTTTAATGTTGTACCTTAATTCGAACACTGATAATTTGTAATATGGGCAGATAATCTGTACTAATGTATTCGGATTTTAAGGCGTCACTACATTGCATTAGTTTTTCCTGGTATAAAGCGCATTTAATGTATTATTATTAATTCCTTACTCAAAAAAAATCTTTATAAGAGCATGTCAGAGATTGGATTTCAGTCAGTGCATCGGCGAAAGGTTACACGGAACACAATGGCTACTCTAAAGGTAATTTTGTATCTACTGCAGGCAATGCTCTGCCTGAGCTGGGCAGGATTTCAGTACAAACACGAAGACATGTCTGGTCAACTGGTTTATCTTTACGATATTGTGTCAAAGGTGAATGCGGAGAGGTCAATAAATGCATTGCTATTGTTACAACGGCGCCAGGACAACCGCTGCCTGCTGCAGGAAATGCAACCAGAATTGAGCATGTTGCGCTTTAATGAGTTTACCAGGATCAACGTGAGCACACACAGTGGCAGAGAGACAATAGCCATGGTTTGCCTGCGCACAGTTGATGATGCTGTACTGTTAGATGCATTGGCACATGACTTTCACGGTATGCGTAATTCGCGAATCATTGTCCTGCTGCAGGCCGAAGCTCAACATTTTAACGAATTACTTTACATAGTCGCCAGAAAGGCAGTGGAACACCGCTACTATAATGTGATTGTGCTGCAGGCCATGGATCCGCAGCCGTTTATAATACATCGCATGTATCCCTTTCCATATCCATCATTCAGTCGCTTCACATACAATATCAATCATACAAACAATACCGGTCGTATATTTGTCAGACATTGGCATAATTTTCGGGACAAAACGGCCACAACCATGCCTACGTTGGTGCCACCGAACAGCTTTATTAGCATGCATCCAGTCACCCATAAAAGATTCCTCAATGGTTTTGCTCACAACATGATGAAAGTCTTCGCCGAATTAAGGAATATTAAATTAAAGCTGCTGCGTCCTATCAATGAATCCAATGTGATCCACACTCCAGAGATAATGAATTATCTGCGTTTGGGTGTCCTGGACATGTCAAGCAATATGTATACGCTGGCTCACAAACATAATTGGCCCGGAGTGGACTTCACCGATATCTTGGCTTTCGTTAACCAATTCATTGTTGTGCCCTGTGTAGAGAATTTAAGTCTTGCTCAGGTCTTTGAGAAGATCTTTCCGAATAACTTTTTCTACGGTGCAGTTGGCATTTTTGTTATATTTTCGATGCTGGAAACGTTTGCTACTATGTTAAATAGTTATCTGTTTGGACACGTCTACATTTTTTCTATTAGCAGATTTATTATTAATTTAAGAGTCTTTCGTGGATTCCTTGGACAGGCCATGCCTCTTTGTGACAAACTATGCGCATCGCTACGTCAGATACTTCTGATAATTGGCTTATTGAGTTTTATAATGTGCACTTGGTTGAATGCCAATATAAGCACCTTGTTGACCAAACATCCGCATTATAAGCATATACAGACCTATGAGGAACTGAGAGACAGTGGAATTCCCGTCATATTTGACTTCAACACCAAATGGCTTGCGCAATTGCGACCGGATGATGATTTCTTTACCAAAACTACACCCAACGCTATATTCATGACATCTAGGAATCTAGCTGATTTGCTTCTATCACTTAATAATACCTATGCTTATCAAACCTTCTCATTCCTATGGAATGCGGTTGTACGTTATCAAAAGGCAACCAAACGTGAACGCCTGTGCATGGCGAGTGGCATGAAATTAGCCAGAGATATGCCCGTATCAATGGTAATGCAGGAACATTCAGTATTCGCCTTATCCTTTAATATATTTTTGCGGAATGCTCAGAATGCTGGACTAGATAAACTATGGAAATCACGCGCCTTTGACGATATGCTGTCTGCCAAAGCACCGCCGCTTATGTATGAACCTGATTACTCTCCTCTCAGTTTTATGGAAATGTTATGGTTATGGAAGGTTTTACTAGTGGGCCATGCCCTCAGCCTTTGTGTTTTTCTAATAGAGATGAGCACAAGGTATTTCACGCCATGGTGACAAAATATTTACACAATTAATTTTAAAATAATTTTGAGCTTCAATGAAATTTAAAAATATTATTGTAAATCAACGAAGCGTTTAAAAATGTTTATAAGAAATACTTATTTTAAAGATTAAGAGTAAAAAAAAATTAAAATTATTAAATCTACTTAATGTAATATGAAAAAGAAGTTAGGATTTGTTTGAAAGAAGAGAAAGAAAAGACATTAATATTTCGCTTTATTGAGGTCTTTTGTATAATAAACATAATTATTTAAATACTATGGTCTTTGTACAAGGTTGAGTGAGTACGTTGTAAAGATACTCATTGGGTATTTGTAGGATACTAACTTTTATTTTTACTTCGTTCTTCTGATATACTACTGTTAAATGCTGATCTTAAAGTGCTAATGAATATGTAATAAATGTTAATTGCGGGTCTTTCCCGATAATGTCTTCTTTTATTAGGTTGTCTATGAATGGACTGTATCTTTTATAGGGTTCTTCCTGTTATCTGCTAGACCGTGACGTGCTCGTACGTGTCTGTTGGTACAGTTAGACTTAGGCTCCGACCTTAGGATACCTGTTCATTGTTTCATGAACATTTTGCCCACGGTCCGCCAACGATATAATCCCTCGAGATAGCATAGTGTCGAGGCATTCTCCTTTCCAGCGCTTCTACTTGAACTTTCATTTATGCTCCCACTTATATTGTTAAGTGGTAATAACCTTCTCTCCAGATGCCAAACTTCTTCCCCGTCCTTCTTTGTATACAGTGGGCGAGGATTTTATTTGTGATTCTAGTATAGTCATTTCATTAATCGTAAGTTTACCATCTTCAATAGTTCTCATCGATTGATGCTTTATCAATTTTCACATTTTACTAAAATTCGGTACTGTCGAGGGCGGAAATTTTGTGCTATCCAACTTTAAATATAACTGTCGTTTCTTGTGTGACGCATGTTCGTTGCCCTTGTCATGTTGCGCCTGAGCTAGTGCATCGCGTGCGAACTGCTTTTGTTGCTTTAAATGCGCCTGCCACTCCTGGCTCCTTAAATCCGGTGCTTGAGATGCGATCTCCGTCTCTGATTGAGTTTATGCGGTTTGTGCAGTGTCTGCATCGTGTTAATCTCCTCCAGCATATTCCTGATCCGTAGTTTCAGCTCTTGTTTTTCCATGCCCAGCTCCTGGATTTTAGCTGGTTCCGCTTTAAGTCGCTCCATGCTGGCAGCTTGCTTCGTGTGCTTCGTCTGCAGTTGTTCGTTTTGTTTGCTTAGCGTTTCCAGCTCACATTGTAGCTGGAACGTTTGCTTCTTTGCTAATGACTTTTCTGCGGTCAAGGTAGACACCGTTTCGCGTTCTATCTCCAGGCTCTTCACAGTTTTAAGTAGTCGATGCTCTTTCTCCGTCAGTTTAATTCTGGCATCTTCAAGTTTACTCTGTACGTCTTCTAATATCGTCTCCTGTTGCTGGTAGCGCTGGTTTAAGTGGGTGTTATGCCGGCGTTATTCTTGCAGACTAGGCGCTATTAGTTTGGTCGCTATTAGTTCTGAGTATACGGAGCTGTTGTTTCAGCACAGCGATCTGTTGCTCCTTTTCTGTGTTTGCATCTTGAAGCTGCTTTTTCAGTACAACGATCTGTTGCTCGTTTTCGGTGCTCAAGTCTTGAAGCTGATGTAGCATCATCGCGCCAAGTCTCTAGCTGCTGCAGCTTCTCATGCTGCCTGCGTATACGTACCTGATATATTTGATCGTCCATATTTTGGCGCTCCCGGTATCATTGAGCGTCTATATCGAGGCGTTCGTTCAGCTCCGCCATGCGCTAATTTTCCACTGTAGTAGTTCCTCGGTTTTGGCTAGGGTGAAGTTCGAGTCGGTGTTCATACTGTTCCTACGATGGGCTTTGGCCCCTGGAGATTATGTTGTCTATTTTTTAGGGCATTTTTATCCGCACACTCCTTTAGTATTTTATGAGTTATTAGCTTATCGTTTCTATTCTCATCTGCATCGTCCATATCATAGAATTTCTCTATCAGCTGGTCTAGATTAGTTTGCAGCCGACTTGCTATAGTCTCGGATGCAAAGTTATAGAACAGGTAATTCTCTATTTTTGTTTTGGAACGCATGCTCTCTTCTATTAATTCCATGACGTCCCACGGTTTACTACCGTCTTTTCTCGGCAGTTGATGGGATTCCATTTTATTCTGCTGAGAGTACTGTTGGAGGTAATTTGTTTGGTCGCCTTGTTGACCTTGCTGTGCCTCTACTCACAACAGATGATTTTGTACACTCAGCTGCGTATGTGTCTCTAGCGTCTTGTATTTGAGCGCTAGCGTCCTGTTATCTGGGTTGGCTTATGCTAGCTCCGTAGCAAAACCAACTCGTACAGGGTTTTTGTTTTCGAGTATTCATTCTTCGTGTTCGTATGTGTAAACATTGGAATCCTTCAACTTTTACATTATATTGTCAAAAAATGATATGTACAAAATATATACATATATAGATATATATTATCTGACGTTGGTTGAGTCAATTATGTGAC
This sequence comes from Sphaerogastrella javana, assembly GCA_037040025.1. Taxonomy (NCBI): domain Eukaryota; kingdom Metazoa; phylum Arthropoda; class Insecta; order Diptera; family Drosophilidae; genus Sphaerogastrella; species Sphaerogastrella javana. The sequence goes on along the minus strand of JBANCZ010000067.1, from coordinate 7,828 downwards.
GCCGCTGGGATGCCGAAGGTTAAAGCTGAAAACTGTGTTTAGTAAAACAACACGAATTTCAAAATACGTCTGATTCATTTAGTTCCCAGCTTAAGACTGACAAAATATGGTCATGTCAAATGACCTTAGCATGTGGAGCTGGAGGATATGCTACTGAAGCAGAATACATTGATATTAAAAAAAGTAGTGACACTAAAAAAAGTTGAACGAATTGTAATGAACATTTTCATTAAATGTATATATTAAAGCGAACAATCGTTTTTCAATAAGCAAATGAAGATATTTCTATACAATTTGCATAGGAGTAAAAGTGAAGAAAGTGCAGCTTATTAGATATGCAGTAGGTGGGAGTGCTTGTTGATGTCTTTAAATGCTTTTGCACCGCCCAAACTTTATAGTAAATATATATATAAATATTAATATAAATATCTGGAGACTTACATACTTGTATATGTTGGTCTTGAAAGAATATAAACAAACCGCGATTAATGAAATTCGCCTGTTATTAGACTTTCGATAAAACGATATGATATGGAAACTTACCTTCGGTTCGATTTTTTTCTTAAAGTGTTACAGATTGAAAATTAACCGTGGGATAAACAATGTCATACTGACAATTCTTTCAGTTATGGTATTATCCATTTGTTCTGAAGATTTAAATTGCGGTTCATAGAATAACAAACCAATCGAACAAACGTGGCAACATATCCAATGTTCCGAAGACCAATAAAATCATTTGGTGAATATTATAATGACCAATCATATCCTTTAAACTTCATTGTAACAATATATAAATATAAAAGTAAAAAATCATTGGACTTATATACTCGTATATGCTTACATTGAAAGTATACAAACAAACCGCGGTTAATGAAATTTGCCGGTTATAAGATAATCAATAAATCGATATGATATGGAACCGAAGGTAATTCGATTTATTCTTAAAGAATTGCAGATTGAAAATCAACCGTGGGATATACAATGTCATCTTGAAAATTATTTAAGTTGTGGTATTATCGCGAAATGAGATATATATAGTGCATTCGGTAAAATTGTGCTTAGTTCAGGCTGCACCACAATGGGTCCTACATCTTCCAGTATTTACCCATTGTATTGGAATTGGAATTATAGGTCTGCGGATTGTGAGTATAATAATTGGACTTAATTTGTTATTAGGTGTAGTCTTGAAGAGTGAACGAATTCAATAACATTGTGTATGTTAAAATATCCGTATGTCTGACTATCTGAATGTTGTCGTGTTCATCTGTATGAATACATAATTTTCCAGTAACTATAAGAACTAGAGTATTCATTCTTCGAGTTCGTATGTGTATGTATAAACAATGGAATCCTTAAACTATCCGTAATGCGACTAAAACGTTTACGTTATATAGTCCATCATATGATACATACAATATATATATATATATATATATATATATAATGTGTAAGCACAAGATTCTTAATATTTTGCGCCTGTCTCTTTACTGTTTGTCATATTCTATAAAACGGAATTTCCTGTTCCAGCAACTGAATGCGAAATACAACCTTTAAAATTGATTTGCTCACCAATTGAACCAGTATGGATTTTACATGAAAATCAATGTCAAATGACCTTAGCATGTGGAGCTGGAGGATATACTTCTGAAGCAGAATGCATTGATAACTGTATTAAAAAAAGTAGTGACACTAAAAAAAGTTGAACGAATTTTAATGAACATTTTCATTAAATGCAAATATTGAAGCGAACAATCGTTTTTCAATAAGCAAATGAAGATATTTCTATACAATTTGAGTATGCAGTAGGTGGGAGTGCTTGTCGATGTCCTTAAATGCTTTCGCACCACAAAATGTTCATATAAAATACAATGAAATAACAAAAATTAGGGAGACCATAAATGATCAATAGCCTTCGAGAATAGTGGAGAAATAGAGTCAAACTTAAAATAATAACAAAGAAATCACCTCCATGATGATTACGGTATAAAAATTTGACCAAAACCGAAAAGAAAGAACTACGTCGAGTGAGATGGCTTTTGTCTTGCCACGATTTGAATTGAATTGCGTACACAATCAAGTGGCCTGGTCATGCAATGGCAGCATGGCAGGCACCGCATTATCTCCAGTTAAAGTGGAAGACAGTAGGAAACAGTAGTGCTCATCAAGATGTAGGCCCAAATTAGGCAGAGGTTGGGACAATGTAAAGGAAAGGAAAATGCCGTAATAAACACTTTCCCGTGCGGGGATGCATACGCAGGCATACTACAAATGGCCATATTTTCCATGTCAACAATGGAGCTTGGAATGTGTGTTTGAGTGAATGTGTGTGCGTTTGTACGTGTTTGTGCAGAGTACATGGTCAGTTTCATTGTCCTTCAGTTAGGATGTTACGCTCATCATGGAGCGTGCCGTTAAAATGTGGCCCTTCTAGCATAGTCAATATCCAGACAAAAACGTATATATATATGAAACGATAATAAATACGGAATAAAAATGTAGACAATTTTTACGATACATGAAAATGGCCACTTTATTTCTTCATTAAAAACCAGTATTGATTGACTCAATGAATCGTAGCAGCTGCAATTCCTCTTTCTATCTCTTTATCACCATATCTTTTCTGTCTCTCTGTGTCTTTCGCTCTGTCTATTGAAATTGTGTTTAATATATAGATTAAAAACCTTTGAATGGATTCCTCAAACTAAAGGATTTGAATACGCAGTGATCTACTCTGGAGAGTTCTCTTGGATAAGAAACATGCCATATCTTAAAATTATAATTCAAAGATTTAATAAAAAATGTTTATTAAATATCCATTTACATAACATCATCCACATCATGATAAATATTAGTCTTTAATTATAAAACATCTCTAATAAGATATATCAATACATATACAAGGCGCTATGAAAATTTGATCGACATTGCTTAAAGTTAAGATAATATTTTGTATTATAAAGAATAAATATTTCAATAGGGGTTATTTAAAAAGATTGTATAGTATCTTAATGGTTCATCAAAAAGTTGCCATATTCTCATATATTACATTTACATTAAGTAGAGGGTAACTTATTATTGTTTGTAACTTTTTAATGTTGTACCTTAATTCGAACACTGATAATTTGTAATATGGGCAGATAATCTGTACTAATGTATTCGGATTTTAAGGCGTCACTACATTGCATTAGTTTTTCCTGGTATAAAGCGCATTTAATGTATTATTATTAATTCCTTACTCAAAAAAAATCTTTATAAGAGCATGTCAGAGATTGGATTTCAGTCAGTGCATCGGCGAAAGGTTACACGGAACACAATGGCTACTCTAAAGGTAATTTTGTATCTACTGCAGGCAATGCTCTGCCTGAGCTGGGCAGGATTTCAGTACAAACACGAAGACATGTCTGGTCAACTGGTTTATCTTTACGATATTGTGTCAAAGGTGAATGCGGAGAGGTCAATAAATGCATTGCTATTGTTACAACGGCGCCAGGACAACCGCTGCCTGCTGCAGGAAATGCAACCAGAATTGAGCATGTTGCGCTTTAATGAGTTTACCAGGATCAACGTGAGCACACACAGTGGCAGAGAGACAATAGCCATGGTTTGCCTGCGCACAGTTGATGATGCTGTACTGTTAGATGCATTGGCACATGACTTTCACGGTATGCGTAATTCGCGAATCATTGTCCTGCTGCAGGCCGAAGCTCAACATTTTAACGAATTACTTTACATAGTCGCCAGAAAGGCAGTGGAACACCGCTACTATAATGTGATTGTGCTGCAGGCCATGGATCCGCAGCCGTTTATAATACATCGCATGTATCCCTTTCCATATCCATCATTCAGTCGCTTCACATACAATATCAATCATACAAACAATACCGGTCGTATATTTGTCAGACATTGGCATAATTTTCGGGACAAAACGGCCACAACCATGCCTACGTTGGTGCCACCGAACAGCTTTATTAGCATGCATCCAGTCACCCATAAAAGATTCCTCAATGGTTTTGCTCACAACATGATGAAAGTCTTCGCCGAATTAAGGAATATTAAATTAAAGCTGCTGCGTCCTATCAATGAATCCAATGTGATCCACACTCCAGAGATAATGAATTATCTGCGTTTGGGTGTCCTGGACATGTCAAGCAATATGTATACGCTGGCTCACAAACATAATTGGCCCGGAGTGGACTTCACCGATATCTTGGCTTTCGTTAACCAATTCATTGTTGTGCCCTGTGTAGAGAATTTAAGTCTTGCTCAGGTCTTTGAGAAGATCTTTCCGAATAACTTTTTCTACGGTGCAGTTGGCATTTTTGTTATATTTTCGATGCTGGAAACGTTTGCTACTATGTTAAATAGTTATCTGTTTGGACACGTCTACATTTTTTCTATTAGCAGATTTATTATTAATTTAAGAGTCTTTCGTGGATTCCTTGGACAGGCCATGCCTCTTTGTGACAAACTATGCGCATCGCTACGTCAGATACTTCTGATAATTGGCTTATTGAGTTTTATAATGTGCACTTGGTTGAATGCCAATATAAGCACCTTGTTGACCAAACATCCGCATTATAAGCATATACAGACCTATGAGGAACTGAGAGACAGTGGAAAATATATGCTAATTCAAATCTTTTTGTTTCCTTACAATGAAATTTCCTTTATTTTCGGAAACACTATCAGTGTCCTTAAAAATAATAATAATGACAAATGTGATGAAATACCAGAACATTTATGACATCAGGTACAACAGAATTTAACCAGCTCAAACGACAAGCCCTGACCCCAAAACATGCGTTATGGAAGTTATAGAACCAACAGGAAAAGTTCGTCCCTTAATGTTGTAGACAATAATTGTCTCAGACAGACATTGACACACGATGCATTAAAAACACAACGATCAACAAGGAAGGAAGGGTATAAAAACAACAGTAGCCCGGACAGCTGAGCACACATTATATATATATATATGGAACATATGTTAGGACCTTGTTACAATAGCCTTGAAAGCGGCTTAGGGTACTTAATTATTGCATATTTAATCAAAGGATATACGATATTGATGAGACTCGACTTTCACGTGGCGCAATGGGCAACGCAATTAGGAATTCGACAGTTAGCTGGAGGCAGTTACAACCCCATGCATGCTATGAATATGGATGTATGAGAAACTACAGGAACAACAATACCTGGAGTGGCCGGATGTGTCGTAGTTGATATGAGAATGAAGCGTTGAAGAGCGATGTAGGGGAGTAGAGGGGCGCGGTAAAATCAATCGATTGACGTCAGGTAACAAAAACGGTTCAAGTGCTATAACGCCTCGCAGAAAAAAGAACCCGACTCTTACACATACACATGAACACCTAGCCACAGCTCTGCTCGTTATGTATAAACATGCATGACTGGTTCAGCATACAAGCACACAAACACACGCACACACATGCATGGTCCTTGTGTATGGAGGCAACGGCATACAGGTCGTATGCGTCATATGCCTTATGAAATTAACTGAGCAGCTTGCACAGTTTTGTTTTTTTCTCGCCTCGTTGGCTTTAAAGTGTCACAGTAAGCCTTTATATGTATTATAACACACCCTGTGTAGACTATAATACAGGATGCTCGGTAGTCGGCCAAAGCCTTTAATGCCCTGATTTCACGCATATTTCACATATGAAATATTATTTTTCGCTTATATAGTATTTTTTGCACCTAATTTCGCACCGATGCATTTTCAACCTTTTATCATTTAATTAAAGCGTTTAAATTTGATGTATTCGAACAAATGGAACAGCAATTCGAAATATGATTTACTAAAGATCCGAAATGTTCACTCTTAAAAAGGGCCATACATCAAAGTCATTGTCATTATCATGCTCATAGGTCTGACTTCATCTATGTGTATATATATATATGTCTATATGTATGTGTGTATGTATGTATGTATGTAAGTATTTATGAATGCATATGTATGTACAATGAAACATTACGAACTGAATAATTTATGTACATTTTTTGCTCTGCATTTTGTGAAGTTTTCACTTGATTATTGTTCAGGGCTATTTGCATTTGTCAGATTGTGTGCTGATTGCCGTTGTTGTGCGTGTGTATTGTGTGTATATAAATATATGCACACATATGAATACATATATGTATGAGTATGTGAATGTGTGTTTGTATATTGTGTGCGTATTTCAAATATTATTGAAATATTTTCTGATTGGACTCTTGCAAATCAATGCTTTTGGAGTATACGTGCCAAATATGGTGTGAGTGTGTGTGTAAGTGTATGTGAGTGTGTGTGTGTATGATGCGGTGGCAACGGAGCATACAAATTGCTGGCTTGCATGTCGAACACAATTTTGATTGTGAGGTAAAATGATTAGCAAGGGAATTTGATTCAGCTAAAAGCTCCTAAATTGACAGCAACATTAAAAGAGAGTAAATAAAATCTGTTGAGCGTTTGCTAAATTTGTGAAATCGCTCAAATAAAACTTTCAACAACAAAAAACACTAAAAAAAAAGGCATTTTAAACGGAAGCAGTAGGGACAATGCCCGACAGTAGCGGCCCTGTGTTCAGCATTTACTATATACTTCTAATCAATATCAACGTCTAATAATATCGTATTTGTATTTTTAATCGATAGTTAAATTTACATTTTAGTTTTAATTTACACAAAATAATATATTTTAATTTTAGAAATCATATTCGTATTTTTAATCGATAGTTAAATTTACATTTTAATTTTAATTTACACAACATATATAATTTAATTTGTTTGTTAAAATAATAATTGCAAATATTTGTTATGATCGTATAAAAATTAAATTAAAGATAAAATAAAAAAAAATTTGATGAAATTTTAGTTAAAGTGATTATTTGTTTAGAATCTTCAATTAAAATAATAATATTATTTACCTAGAGCAAATGTATTTAATTCTAGAGCTAAAAGCAATGTTTAAATGACAATTTATTTGAAATCCAATCAATTTTCGTTTTAAATTGCAATTATATAAAGCAAATGTAAATTTGAGTGTTTTCAATATTTGTTTTGTAATTGTTTCTGACATTCAGGCGCTGCAATTGAGAATTCAAATAGCAAATGTAATTAAACTCACCAACAGTGCACGCAAAAAGTATGCCAACCACATAAGCTGCTTAAAATAGATGATACTATTTAGGCAAGAGGTAAATTGACTTTGAAAGAATTCCGCAGAAAAGCCAAAGAAACTAATAAAAATGTTTAGTCAAGTCTAACACTTGACCGCATTAAAGCTGCACAAGATTTTCAAGAGGAAAGAGAGAGACAGAGAAACTGAGAAAGAGAAAGAACGTGATAGAAAGAGAGAGATAGATTTAAAAAAGAAAGCTGTGATTATTTTATGCAAAATGTGGCAATTGCATTTAAAATATGTAGAGAGAAAACTGCAAGTTTTGCGTCGTCTACTTATCACCAGCCCATGGCCCACAGTCCACAGCCCATACTCCACTGCCCACAGCCTACAACCCACAGTCTACAACCCACAGTCCACAACCTAAAGCCCACAGCCCACAGGCCGAAAGGCATGTTAGCTCCTGTTTTGTCAGTGAGTGTGAAAACACTGCAGGCAGCTGCTTGCGTGTGTGTGTGTCTGTGTGCATGTATGTGTGTGTGTGCGTGTACTTGCATGTGTGTTTGTGTTCGTGCACTGCTGTAAAAGTTCACTTTGAGCTGAGTTTAGTGCGGCAAATATTTGCTTGGTGAATGCAGCAGCAGCAGCAGCAGCAACAGCAGCAGCAACAGCAGCAGCAGCAGCAACAGAAGCAGTAACTACTCAGTCCTG
>JBANCZ010000066.1:0-67616 GCA_037040025.1 Sphaerogastrella javana | reverse complement strand
GCAGCAGCGGCAGCAGTAGCTATAGCTGCCTCGTACTGGGGTTTTATGTTCGTTTTATGGCTCATTTTCGTTGTCCGTCGGCGCAACAGTAACTGTAACTGTAAGTGGCAACACTAAGAACTCTGGCAACTCTATGGGAACTCGCTGTTGCTGCTGCTGCTGTTGCTGCTGTTGATGTTGATGTTGATGTTGCCGTCGCATTGGCGTCGGTGAAAATTGTTTGTTTGGATAATTATTTGGATTGTTATTAGATTGTTGCAACAACTATAAAAATGCTATAAAAAATATTTTTATTTCGCTTTAAATGATTTTTAGTGGCCATTTGACTGCTGCCATCGTCATCATCATCGTCATCGTAGTCGTCATCATTGGCACTGCCGTCGCTCGTTGTGCGGTGACAAATTGCCCCTAAGATGATGCGTCTAATCACCGACTTGACTTGGCCCATCAAAGCGAACGGAACTAACTGTTGTGTTGCTTTGTGTTTGTTTATATTATGTTGACCCCATTGAATCAAATGGCAATTTGTTTGTGTCCTTCTCCCTTCTGAATGAATCCTTGGCATATTCTACTTTGGCCGGAATATTCTATGTGCTATAATTAATGCATGATGCATGATAAATGAGCAGACTGCGGGTTGTTGAGATTCTCCTATTGGACAGTTAGTTAATAGATTTATTGCGTTAGTTATCAAATCTTGGAGTTTATCAAATTGAACTGCACTTAATATTTGAATTTGCAAGAGAAGAGTCGGGTTGAATTAAGGGAAATTTCATCATGAAAGCCTTAAAGATTCAAATTGAATTAACTATTCATATAATGATGTGGAATTTTCATTGAAATGTAAATTTATCAGCAAGTATATTTAAATTTCTACTTAATTATAAACCTTTACAAATTTTCTAATATAAATTGATACACTTTATTAAATCTTTATGTATTTAATAATTATGATTTATTATTAAAAAGATTGGATTTCTAATAATTTAGTATCAAAGATGATAATTTAGTTTTTAAAAATTGAAATTGAATTATCTATTTATTTAAAAACGTGGAATCCTGATTGAATTACAAACTAAGCATCAAGTATAATTAAACTTTTAATTAATTATATAACTAGGAATTTATTTAATTGAATTTGTAAAACTTTAACCTTTTTTTTGTATTAAATTCATTTAATAATATAAAGAATTGAATTCTTATAATTTACTATGTTATTGCTTACCAATTTTAATGCGTGTTCATTTATTATTTATGGAACTAAAGTGTTTACAACTATAGAAGAACCGAACAGATAATATGCGAACGTTTTGAAATGTTCTCACTTGATTCAAGACACTATAAATTGCTTTTAAAATTGGAATGAAACTCGAGGTACTTAAGATTTGAAAAAAAAGAAACAAGCTTGATTTATCAATACCTAGGTCAGATAAAACCTTTAAGTGCAGCATGGGAAAACCACTTCAAGGCAGAAGTAATATTCTTCCGCATATTTAAACTGCATATACTTTTTTCATATCTATAGAGTATATTCTGAACTAAAGAGAATATGATACAGCTATAAAATATTTTTAAATAAACATTTCTGTTGTCTTGGATATTCTTTGCACAAACATTTCAATTGGATTTGCAGCTAGGGAAGCCATGTTTGCTTCAAATATCCCAAGCACATGGTTGTTTATTTATTTATTTAGTGTATATATATAATTTTTTGGTTCGTAGCGCTCACAAGAAAATTAAACAAAAAGAGCATTTTAACGAAACTGTCACGACTGCGAACGTGAATTCCGTGATTGGATTGCCCAATAAATGTTTATCGAACGGGCCGCAAATGCTCTGGCATCTACAATCTATGAATGTTTGGCATGTCGCTATGTCTGGTAGTTTTTATGAAGCCTGGAACAAAAAATATACCATTCCTAGCTTAGCCATTCCCCCCAATAATATTGGAGGGAATTTTTGTTCGATTTGGGGCGCAGCTGTGAGAGAAACAAAAGCCACGTTTTCCAAAAAGGATCATTAATGAAGCAACTCTAAAAAAAAGCACACAATGGGCTTTGGTAACAAAGTTATTTTTATGAAATGGTCAATATTGATTTCATGATCAAAAAGTGCGAAAGGGAACGAGACTGGCAGCGAGAAAGAGAGAGAGAGAAGTAGCCGCTGAGTATTGTCAGTCCGGAATGAAATTGGTAATTAAAATAATAAAAGCAATGTTTATTTTGTTTTATACCCAATCCGACGTTCGATGCCTTTGGAATTTTAATGATAAAGACGCATTTCGTTGGGCGGCTGGCCATTATAAATTCTGCGACATCGTGAAAATGTTTTCGTAAACAATTATCAAAAAAATATATTCCTTAATAAATGCGTTTTTAAGCATTCAACTCGATACACGTTGCTGTATTTCTTTTCGTATATGTTATTTTGTTGGTTCTTTTTCTGTATTTCTTTTTAATTGACTTCTCTCCGACTAATTTGGAAATGCATTGGCATCAGATCTGAAACGCCCCAGAGCACATGTCCATCAGCAATAGGAGGCCCTCTCCCTTTAGCTCCTGGCAGCTGTTGCGGCAGTTGTCTCTCCTTCGCATTTCCAAAATTGTCTGTGTGTTTCTGTCTGTGATCCAGAATTTATGTGCATTTTCCAATGTTTTCATTTTCCCATTTCTTTTTGTAATTTCTTTTGAAAATGTGCGACTTGTCATTCAACGTAGTCTCCCCACTCTCTCGCACACTGTCCCACCTCTCGTATTCTCTCTCTCACGCGACTTGTATGCTATTTGTCGTTTCATGTCATTCCACTCGCTCGTCGCCATTTGGCACTTTTCCTCTGCTTCTTACTTTACTTAATTATCTGTTTTCTCAATGCCATTTTTTATGTTGCACCTTTTGATTTGTGTCACCTTGTCACGATTTCTTTTTTGTTTGTGTCTCTTTTTCGGCTCTTGTTTCTCTTTCGCTACAAGCCATACCTGTTTTTTTTTTTACTTTTGTTTCTTTTTGTTTATCATTTTTAATATTTGCTTTTTTTTTGCTGTAGCGTCATTTACGTTCAACAGTTGCCATTTCTCAAGGTTAATTGCGCTTTTCAAATACTTGTGTATGCAGGAATGAGTATTCCATATGACTAATACCAGCAATATAATACAGAACGGATTTTCAAATTGGAATCAAATTACATTATTGACATATTACATTAGCTTTGTCTATAAATCTATTTATTTACCTGTTCCCTGTCTCTCTAGCTATATCTGTTTCAAGACGGATATATGTATCTATGTATATTATTTTATCCTTTTATCAATATTTTTAATTTATCTCTAAGTCAATCTATGCATCTATTTACCTCTATATAAGTCTATATCTATCTATATCTATATCTATCTATTTGTATGTCTATATATATATCTTTATATCAGTCTTTTTATATATCTATCTATCAATCTTTCTATTTTTACATGTATCTATCTTATTTATTCATCTATTTATCTTTTTGTTTAGTAATGTTTTTATCTGTCTATAAATCTGCCCATCTTTTAAGGACATTTTCTTAAAAAAACAGAACATTTTTGTGTTAATATATAAATTTATTGTTTAGAACATTATTTTCATTTTATTGTTAAATTTGTTATTGTTATGAACTTCAATTTATGTATCCTGTGTGAATTGCTTAACTTACAGTTTATTTATTCATTATATTTTAGAAGTAATTTTTTTCATGGGTTTATTAGATAAAGATTAAATGAAATTGTTAAAAGTATATTGATATATATATATATATAAACCAAGCAAGTTGTGATAATATTTGATTATAGAGAGTACGTTCATTATTAGTTTCAGCCTGATGTGTATGAGTATGCGGTATCCTTAGCCAATCAACTGCATTTTAAACGTAACACAAAATACAGCAACAAATTACAGGTATTTTTGTTCTGCAACGAAAGGGGGAGGGATTGTAGCTCGACAGGCCGACGGCTCGCAACTTTCGTCAATTAAGGAAGACAATGTAGAGTGGAGGCGAAAGAGAGAGCGTGAGGAGAGCGGCGAAGGGGTATGAAGTTGAGCTGCCCGTTGGCCAAATTATATGTACGCCATTAAAGTCATTAAAGCCATTATTTCACGAGTAAAACGTTTAAGAGAGAAAATGCATCTTCTCGATGGATTGTTGCATGGTACATGGATGCTGGATGTGTGGTCCCCACAAGCGACAAAAGCACACATGATCGCACAGGGATGGGGAAATGGAAGAAAAGGAGTTACTTATGTGCGAGTACTGTTCTTTTCTTTTGGCGCGTCTGTTATTACGCGCGTTTCAGCGCACCACAAAAAGAAGAGTTGCAATCGAGTTGATTTCGAAAAGGAAACTTTTACATTTTTTTTAAATTTATATGAAATGCAGTGGAAAAGAGAGCAGAGCGAAGGTTTAACCGGCAGACTATAATTTAAACAATTCTGGTGCTCAACGCGAACATTTGCTTAAATGGAATTAACGTTCAATAACCCATTGTTGTGCGGATGTTCTTGTTGTTGTTGTGAATGTAGTTGTGGTTGTGGTTGCATGCAACACCAATAATGGCCGCTCTGCTGGTAATATAATCCCATTTGACTAAAAAGACCACAAGATACTCTAGTGCCAGCCTCATTTTGTCTGTATGTCCGTATGCCTGTGCCGAGCCTGTAGGAAGCATAGCCTGCATATTGAGCGAGCGTCAGGTGTTCGTGTTAAAATGCCAACTAATTTCAGTGTTTTTCAACAAAAAGTCAATGACTGGACTCTCGCTCTCCGCACTAGAACGCCGCTGTAGTTGTGGGGCATGAGGCAACCATTTAATCAATGCCCAGTAAACTGGGCAAAGCTTTTTCGGCATTTAATAAAAAAACAAAACTATTAAATACTTAATACGAGTTTTTAGCACGAAGCGAAAACACCGCATCAGGCGCTGTGGGCGTGATTGAAAATTTTGTTAAATTAAAACAGTAACAGGAGCAACAGTATCTAAGCAGAGGCCAGATTGCACACGTTCTGATTCCCTTTCGACACTATAGTATACCCTGCCCTCGGTTCAGTACAAGCAGCTGCTTACTCAGCGCAACGAGTGTCAACGAATTGTATACATTGCATTAGTTATTGTTATTGTTGTGGTTGTTGTTGTTGTTAGCGTGACGTTAACTCAGCGTGTGTGGGTGTTGCTAACATTTTGTATGTCCAAGCTGCCTGCGTGCGATTCGCTTAAATTATGATACACTGTCATGATAAAGCGCCAACAAATGTCAACAGACCGACACAGAGTTGCTGTCATCTCGAATATTGTTGCCGCTGTTACTTGTTGTTGTTCTTGTTTCTTTTGTTGTTGCTACTGCACGCCTTCGCATGCAACGTCTTGCTATGAATTAGTAGAAACTACAGCTTATGCATTACCTATGCTGGAGCACATAGTGATATGTCTTGAACGTGAGTCGCCAACAACGCGGCCAGGAAACGAAAAATAGTTGTACAACGACGATGCAGACACATTTATAAAAGCTAAATTCTGTTAAAAAAAAGTATCTAAATTCGTTTAGTATTGTAACATTTTAAAAAAATATGTATATATATAAATATCGATTGAATAAGAGACAATTGTCAATACTATTCTACTAATTACGGAAAAAACACAAAAAAAAAAAAAAAATTATATTTAGTGCCAGAATTGAGTAACTGAACTATCAGACTATATGTATATATAACGCTGGGGCTTGGGTTTAATTATGTTTATTTTATTTTTTTCCGCAGTATATCATTAAGATCCCATCTCCCTTCGTAGTCCAACCAACTCCATTACATATCTGAAAGAAAAACTACAACATAAACAATTAAAGTTATGAGCATAGCTTCCATTGTTCACGCGCCACCCACGAATTCTTTGGCACAAATAGAAATTTATGAAATATTGCGCATACGCCCACGATAACAATGCCAATAAATAAACCAAAAATAAACCAAACTTCAGAGAGACTTTGGATTTGTTTGCTTTTATCTGACACCTAAAAAAACTTTCGAAAAAAAAAAACAAAAACACTCATAATGTTTTGTTTGAACCAAAAACAGAATAAACAAAGCACAAGCAAAAAAATAAATAAATAAACGAAAAATATATTAGCAAAGTTGGTGGAAAAGTCTACGATAAAAGTTTTAGCCTCAAAGCAAATAAATAATATGGCACTAAATCAACGTAAGAATATTATAAAAAGTTCACAGGCCGCTGCTTATCTTGCTGGAATTGCGGCGCATTATTTAAAATCGCATAAATAAACAATAATAAAATTGAGTAAGTCTACAGCAGACACAATCCGAATAATAACAACAACAACAACCACAATAACAAAAGACAAGAACAACAGACATAATAAAAGGCAAATAAAAAGCAACATTAACGACCAATTGAATGGGCCCATTAAGAAGCTCTCCGCTTGCCGCTTGCCGTCGCCATCGTTGTCTGGACGGGATCGGAATTGGAATCGGAATTGGAGTAGTTGTATAGCAGCTCTGGCTTCTACGGCGTGGCGTTCGCAGTGAGGTGCCAGATCGTCGGTTGTGAATGATCCACAGAGTAAAAAAGGCAAACAGATATAGATATAGAGATGAAGAAAAAAAATTGGATTCACAAATGAATCTTCATTTCCAATATAATTTTGCATATCGTTGTGTAGGTTGAACCCAAAAAGACGAATAAATAAAAACAAAGGTTGAACGAAAATTTATAATTTCATTGAGCGTCTCGGGTCGGTCGGTTTCATTATTGGAATTAAGCAATTTAACGTTATTTAACAACATTTTCAATGCATAAGTCTCGCTGCTCTGCCCCGTATGATAACAATGAGGAGTGGAACCACCAACTTGGGGCTAAATAAAAAACTGAAAACGGAATGAAACAACAAACTGCCCAGACCGAATGCCGACTGTCCATAGTCACGTCATTAGTTCAATTGTTTTCTCTGTCTGCCGTGTCTGTTGCAACAGTGCTACGTGGGGCTCAGTTCGGACTGGTTATGGGTATGGGCCTTGGTTTTGTTCTGGGTCTGCATTTAAGTCTGGGTCTGGTTCTGGGCTTTGCGACTGGCATTGCTTATCAACACGTCTTCACTTGCCTTAATAATGGAGCTCATACACGATATAGATACAGATATGGATGTGCATATGAATATATAGAATTGTGTTTGCCTTTTTTGCGATTCGCTTATACAATAATTAGACAGAGTTTGTTTGCCTTTCGTATATCCCCAGACTGCCCAGACACTGCACGAAGCTCTATTTTGTATAAACTTGTTTAAATTTCTGTTCAGAAGTAATAATTTTATGTGAGAACAACAGAAAAACAAATAGAATAAATTATAATAGAAAAATATTTAAATAAAGCCGAGTTGGTAAGAAAAACCAAAAAGGTAAGGGTCGACTGTACAATCGTTGATAAAACACTATTATTGAAATATAAAAAACAACAACTTTCATCTGCTCAATTAAACAAAATTACATTTTATTTAATTTGCTAAAACTCACTCAAGAAAGAATGTATAAAACTGTTTGAGGAATATGGTTACAAGATTATTGATATAAATAAGATAGTTTTATGGAACTCAATCAATGGTGACATTTTGTAAATTTGAATACATTAAAAACTAAAATGATATAAAGTTTTATTACATAAACAAATTGAATTTTTATTCATTAATGATGTTACAATTAAATTATTAAATTGACTGTTAAGTCATCGTTATTATGATCAACCATTTTTGAATTTATAGCAATGAAATTAGCATATTAAAGTCAGACTACTTCGCTTTATATTGCGTTCGGCATCGTAAATCATAAGTTGATTTCTATGGCTCAATCACTCAGACGCATTTCAAGCATATGTTTAGTAATTTTATGTTCTTTTTATGGTTTGTTTAACACCCAATTATCTCTATAAAATCACAAGCGGTAGCAACACAAATATTTTTATGTCGAATAGGAGCTCTTTCACGCTGTTGGTGAAAGCAAACAACACTTTTGTTTATAGTCGCTTTACGACTTTTACTCTAGAACTAAACGGAGTTTTACGAGTGGCGCTTGCACTTGAGTCCAATCAGAAAACGCAGTTCAAAGGGACAAACCGAACCAGAGCACGCCGTTGAAGTTGAGGTTGAGGACAAGTCCTGGCTGTGTTTGCCATTCAACACATCATAAAATCAACGGCCTTGTTGCTTGTTTGTTGGTGTTGCTTTTACGATCTATAAAACGGACATAAATCGCCGGGGTGCGGGTGCCGGGAAAGAGCGAAGAATGCCATCAAAAAGGGGGCGGGCAGCTAGCAACACTTGACTTTTAATTGCCGGTGGCCCGTACCCAATGCAGGCGTATTAGATACACGGGAGGGGTGGTACAAGTTGGCTCATGAACAGCCAAGCGGCCGCCCGTGGCATGCGGCTTGTGGCATCAAACAAATCGACACAATGATGATGGCAGTATTTTGTTTACGGTCGTTTCGAGTAGTGAAAATGTCGTAAAAGAAATTTTTATGAATTGAGGTAAATTAAATAAACATCAAACGCCAAAAATGCCTTTTGTATCTGTCAGCATTTATGCCGTGTGTGTGAGTTTGTGAGAGTTTGTGTGTGATTGAGGCTTCATTGAATTGTAATGCTTCGAAAGAAAAGTGTTTAAAATGTCGTTAAACAGCTAAAAGTTGAACAGAGCGCAGAAGATTTTATTAGAGCCGTCTCGCTGTTCTATCTGTCAATTATGATCGAAACTTAACGGGTTGGTTAGTTTTAATGGCCATGGCATCTTGGCGGCCATAACTCAGGCGTGTGCGTGCCGCTTATCAGCTATGGCCAAGACGTTGCTGCCATAATGCCGCACGATATCAGCTAAAAAAGCAGAGGGAAAACTCATTTCTCTGTCTTACCTGCGAAGCACGTAAATGGGACCCCAAAAAGTCCATTTTCAGCTTACAGTGGTTGCATTTTTATTGAATTTAAATTTAAATTTTTAAGGGAAGGAATTATTGTTTTAATAATGAAATATGAATTACTTACATATCAAAACAATACATAGAATCTAATAATGCAATAACTTAAAGTTTGGGAGTGTAAGACTTTAAATATTTAAAAAATTATTATGACTTAATTGAACATTTTTTTAAAAACATTATTGGGAAATCGTATACTAAATGTTAGGTAAATAGTTACAATACTTATTTAATTCAACTATTTTTTTAAACATTTTTAGAGAGCAGTTTATGCATTTTGCCCACTGTGCTATTGCAACAAAAAATCTGAAATCACAGATATAGATAAAAGGGTACGAAAAGAAGCCATAAAGGAGACAAACAACAAAAAAAGCAAATAACAACAACCATTCGACTTGGCCGAAATACAGGCCCTTACTCTGGCCGTGGCCAACGTTGAATAAGGCAAGCGAAGAAATGCGCTTCTCTCTACCTAAGATACATGAGCCCTGGGTCTTTGGGTCTTGGCCTGGGCATGGCCTGGCCAAGCCTTTAAAACTGGCCTTACTTGAAGACATTGTTGTTGTTGTTGTTGTTTACATTCCAACATAGCGATGACCGCAGCAGGCATTGGGTTTTTGTTGTTCGTGTTTTGTGATTGTGGCTGTTGTTGGGCAAAGGCAGCTCTACAGAAATGTCTACAGCAATGACAACAACAGCAACAATCTACCATAATGGCTGCGACATTCATTCGTATTTCTGTTTCTGTATCTTGAATGCAATATGTATGTATTTGACTGTGCCAGTGTATGTGTAGCCTGCGAGTTGCAAGATTTAAGATTGTCAACCATGTTGTTTATTGCTCTCTTAAGATTTTACTTTTTCATCTTCTTCCTCATCTTTTTTACTTTTTGTTCCTGCTTTTGTCAGATTGTTTTAGCCTGGAAATATGTATTCACTCTGCTGCTGCTGCTTTCAGTATTCTGCAGAATTACTCAAAACGCAGCGATCGCCTTGGACAGACTTAAAACATACGAAACAATCATGAGAAAACGATGGAGATGCATCAGATGAATGTGCTACAACCGTGATTTATGACAATCATTTTATTTTAACCTTTATTCCACACTCTTTGCTTTCTGTGGACATTTTGAAAATTAACTGCGCTCAAATGTTGTTTAAAAACTTTTTTAATGGATTTTAATCTAATGTTTCATATTTAGTTCGTCCACTTGGGATTATTGTCAAAAAAAAAAAAAATATGAACGATGAAATATAATAGCAGATATTTTCAGTGTTAATTCGAATAAGTATAATTTAAATAGACACTAAGTTGAGTTTCCAAATAACCACGATATGCATATATTAAAAGTTTCGGATTACCAATAAGCAAATGATAAAGAGCTTCTTTATACTAGTAATATCAAAAATCAGTACTTACTTTTTGTTGAACATCTTGGAAAAAGTATAAATTCCGCAATTCTTATTAATCTCTCATAATTTTTCAATTTAACATTTCAAAATTTCATAAATGGGTATACACATAATCATAGAGAACACGTTGATACTCTTAACCATGCATTTCTCACATTACTTGAACACATATCAGCACTTTTTCATATGTTCTTTACGCGTAGCATATGTTTTCATCTTTTTCATTTTTCATATTTTGTACACATTTTTTAACCAATTTTCATCCGGGATTCGTTTTTTTGTATTTTGCCGTCGCGTGTTAGCATATTTTAGTTAATCCGCCACGTCCTAGCAGCCAGATACTGGGATTCATACTGAGTGTTTACAAAACAACATTCGACGATCCCTGATCCGATGCGATGCTAAGTAGACCCGATGGCGATCTCTGCCTGTTTTTGCCAAAGGGTCACGCATATCATCGTAAATCATAAATTTTCAGAGGTTTCCGCTCAAAGCAGAAAAAAAAACCAAATCCAAAACTGTTTGTTGCACCGCAGGAACATTTTTTAAAAATATTCTTTTTTTCCGCTATTAAAAAAGATCGTAAAAAACGTCTGCTCAAAATTTCTGCTTAAAAATTTGCACCAAGGTCAGCAGAGGCTATTAGCAAAAAAAATAAGGTGCAACTCTCACCTCTGCTAGAGCGAGTCAGATAGACAGGTTGTAGCGTTTCCACAGCCACTGTTGTATCGTTCCGAGCTGCACTTGTGTGTCTTTAATGAGGACAACCACCTAGACCTAACCTTGAGAGATAATTTTCTATATTAATAATTATGATTTACTAGCTCAATTTTTTTTATTGAGTGTGGAAAATTACACAACCTGCCGTTTTATATTTTCTTATGTGAAAATCGTTTGTTATAATAATAGCCTGTTCCAGCTGCACTTCATTGACCTTCCGTATACTTTTCACAATGTTGCAATTGCATTGGACACCACCAACACCACAAATGCTTTCAATTTATGGACTGCTTATTCGGATCGTGCACCCAAAATTGCATTTGTCTGTTGGTGTCATGTGTTACAGAGTTCGGGCAATTTCAATTCGTGTTGTAACAGCTTGACCTGTGCATTTTAGAAAGCTAACCTTTGTCCTGGAATATTAAATTTCCAATATCCGATAACTTGTGTCGCGCTGTCAAGTGTCATTAAAATAAATAAGAAACATTTGCGTAGTTAAACGAAAACCTTGTAAATGAATGTACATATGGTAATACAGGAAAAGTTTTAAATTCAATAAAAAATTCCTTCAAGAAAAATATGAATAGGATTTTGAAATGTTCAAACCCGATATAAAATTGAAATGTTCAGCTTGTATAAAATTAAATTATTTTTCAATACTCATAAATTGAGTTGAGGCAAAGCAAATAGAAAGAGTTGTCTGTTTTATATTTTATAATTCGAGATATAAACAAGAAATTGAAAACCTATCTTTTTAATTAGATTTTCATTTATTTTTGATTTTGAATACTTATAAGTATTAGTTAAGATGTAAATAGGTTTATCTTGATGATATCCATTGAATGCATATTAATTTCTTTTACAATGAGAAAATTTGTAAATTTAAATTCTTTTTACATGCAGGTCAAACTTAAATTTAATTTATGTGGAGCTACACAAACATATGCAATATGTACTTGTATATGTATATATATATATATATATATGGAGTGTCTGTATATGTATGTGTACATATTATATCCGCCTATCAACGTGTACGTATTTAAGTCTGGCACATAATTTCAAATGTGGTTTTTTGCACTTTGGATAGGCATTATTAGGCTATCCAATATCATAATTAATCCTAAACACGCAATTTATGCCAAATAATTACATTTAATATCGTTTGCTGCGCCAGCAAAGCAGTCAAAGTGGGCGTGGCAGCAATTTGCATTGAAATGTGTGTAAGTGAAATATATGAGGGTTAATTAAAATGCATTTTACGTTTAACGAGAGCCGTGGCCGCACCGTGCTTGTCCATAATTGCGAGTGCATTAACAATTAGCTGACCGCATACAAAGTGCAACATGCAACATGCAGCATGCGGCACACAGCATACTGCAAACAGCAGACAGCATACAGCATGCAACACATCAGCAGCCATGCTGGGAGAGATGTGGCAAGATACCTTCAGATAGATTCAACTTCATTCTGTAGTAGTGCTACCTCAGTGCCCGCCCACTCGTATTCCTTTGGGGTATCAGGGCAGGGCCTAGCTCCGGCCGGTGCGGCAGCAATTTATGTGGCACGGCTGCTCGAATGCTAAATCTTTTGCCCCTGCGGCTGCGACAGCGGCAGCAATAAACACGCGTACGCCCAAGTCAACACAAACCACCCGCCGATGCCTGCCCCTTCGCCAGAGTCGTCCCACCAATGCCAGGCTTGACCAGATTTCAGATTTGGCTCCAAAAACTTTTGCCTTAGACGACAGAGCGGCGACTTTGCATTGCGGGCAACAACAATCACATCATTACATAAATACACTGCAATAAACAGACACAAATGCCATGAATATATCTCAAATATAAGTCAGAAAGTTTATTATATTCAATTAAACAAAGGAATAGATAAAATTGCAAAAATATAATTTATTGTCTTTTAATTATTATTATTAGTAACTTGTGAATTTTATAATTTTTTGAGTGTATACAAAAGTGTCTTATACATAACTTTGTGTCTCGTATGTATATTTATACGTGTACATATATGTATGTAGAGTCAGCTTACATGCTGCTCTTTTATTGTTGCTGTTGTTGTTGTTGTTGTTGTTGTTGTTAGTGTTGTTGTTGGTGTTATTGTTGGTGTTGTTGTTGCTGTTGTAACAAGATTTAATTTCGTAAAAAAGTTGCTCTTGCGCAATTTACGAGGAGTACATGGCGACTGTTGGCGTGTGTTGTTGTTTGTGTACGCGCATAAAGTGTTTGCTGCCCAGATTTATGCGTCATGAATAAACCCCAACGGGGGCAACAGGGACACACACACACACACACACGCATACATACACAACAATCCAGTCAACAACTACAACTATAGCTACGAAGCCATATCAAAACTTTTGCTTTACAGTGTTTCTTGGAACCAAAAACGATTCATACTACATGATATTGAAGTCAAAGTTGATTTTCTTATTGTACAAATGCATTTGGAAATTATTTGCTATACATTCAGTAGCAGAATTAATGTACGGGCGTGTCTGGCATTGATTTTCCAAGTGATTTGTTCGACAGAACCCGATAGACAATGCATTATATATATTTCCAGCCCCAAACATATAAGCTGGAATGGAGTTCTTCATGGGATTTGTCATAAATTATGATCAGCTTTCATTATTCGGTTGAAGTTATTAATACGCTTTTGATCATCTACATAGAAATTTAATAGAAAACTACATGATAAGTTTTCTTTGCTAAAGTTGTTGCTATTTTAGTTGATGTGTTTGCCTTCGTTGTTAATTTGCTGCCCCAGGTCGAGTTTGAATTCATGCTAATGCAAAAAAATCAAATGTTTGCTCTTCATAGACCAAATGATAATAAAACATGGATATTTAATTGAAATTCAATGCCATGCAATCGGCCTGAAAGCAAAACAAGTAAAACAATTGCACGTGGGACACAGAATTTATTGAATTGATTAAATCAAAAGGATTGCTAGCATGGCAGTTCACAGACTGAGGCTGAGACTGAGACAGACCGAGGCTGATGCTGGGACTGGCTATAATCCGGTAGAAAACCATAAAAGCTGTTTATGGTTTCGCGCTCCTTGTGCGCCATAAATCGAAGCAGGAAACAGACGCTGGAGTAAGAGGTGGAGCTAGAGTCTAGGCATCGGCTCAAGTCTGATGCTGTTGCCTTGTTTCGAAACTAGCCAAGACTTGGCGGAGCGGAGATCACTTCGTGAGCTGCTGGACAGGCGTATATAATTTAGTTATAAAAATAACTGCAACATGCAATATTGTAAGATGAGATCGCTTGCAAACTGGGCGGACCTTCAGATAGAGTTGAGTAGAGCCCATGGCGGATATAGCCAGAGGTTACCCTAGACTTGAAACATGACTGAGGCTGGGCCTGGGCCGCTGTTGGTGGCGGCGTCATTATAAATTAAAATTAAATGAAGTGCGTGGTTACATTTTTTGTTTTGCCATAAAGAGTAAAAGAGGAAAAAAGTTTTTCGATTAAATTATTTATCAGAGTTTTGGCATCAGCGAATGGCATCAAAAAAGTATGAAAAAAAAAAAACGAAAGGATTTATGCGCGGTGGCAGAATGCATTTCAATACACAATATGTAAAATGCCAATTAAAATATTTTATTTATTATAAATTTGTTATCAGTAGATTGAAACGCGTATGAGTAATTGCATTATTTACGGCTCCCAGCTTCGACTGAAATTAAAACTGACTTTCAATTTGCAATGCCAACATACAACACACAACATACAACATGGCTCATGGCTCATGGCTCATGGCTCAAATGGCCAACTCATAAATACGGCCGGAAGCCGCACATGCAACTGTGGTGGGTGAGAGGCTATATTGTGCATGCAACGAGTGTGAAATAAATTTTGCCAGATTAAAAGCGAAATAAAAAAGTTCGACTCCCTCGCCTGCTGGCTGCAAATGGCGTCCGATCTTTTGCTCCAGGCACTGTGGCTTCATTAGAGTTCCAGATCCCATGCCCGCTGTGCGGCCATTGCGCTATTATTAGAAACATTTGCAGATATTTATGTGCTGCGTGACGCGTTTTCTTCTATGCGTTTTGTCGGTTGCCCTTCCCTCTCCTTCCCATCATTCAACAATGTCATGCCGCTATGCGCCATTTGCATAATCGCTTTCGATTCCTCGCACGGCATTTGCCTTAAATGAGTTATTATGGAGTGTCGCTCGATGCGATTCCAGCTCGAATTATAAATCAATAAGGATACGCTCAGCATTTTAATGCGATTTCAGGTTGGCCCAAAACACAGTCTATGTCTCTAAGTGTACACCGAGAGCGTAGGGCATATAATTTTATGACGACTTCTATTTCACTTGAATACGCAATTTTAAAATTGGTTTTTTTTTCACAGACGAGGCTAAACTTTATTCTGAAGTCTAACAAAATATAAAAAAGGGTTTCTAGTTATATTAGAAATAGATATAATATATTTCTAAAAGTTTAATGTATATTGAAAGGTTACAAGTTATTTAAAAACTTCGCAGTCTTAGTTGTAATACAATTGATGTTCTTTTTTAATAATTGAATTAACTTTGAAGCTCTTTTAAATATTCATTAGTTTGTCATACGTATTGTAATGATAATAAATAAATTAATATACCCACACATGCAGACGCACAGAAGATGAAACATCATCGCCTTCTTGTTTCTTCAGTTTAATTAAAACATTTACGATCTTATGCCAAAAATGTTCGTTAAATGATGCGTCAGCTGAGCCAAAACTCTTTTGCTTCAGCCTGGGATCAACTTAAGCTAAAGGCTCTGCACGTACAGGCAGACAGTGGGAAGCTGGTAAAAAACGAGCTGCGTTATAATTTTGCTGATTGCGCACAATTGAAAAAGATACAAATACAATTTACATGCGCGACGAGGGTAAAAAGAGCAACAACAATGCTTACAACTACGACAATGGCAATCAGGCGAACAGTCGAAAATTTATAGTACACTGGCAGCAGCAAAGCCAAAGTTCATAAAGTTTCATCAAGGCAGGAACGCAGTTTGTAGGGGCGGGTGCGCCGCGAGGGGGTTACAATTGGGTCGTAGACTTAGGTTCGCCACAAAAGGAACCTCCATGAATATTGGAAATCGAGTCTGTGCCAAGATGGCGCAAAAATATATATCGTATCGAGCTCCTTAAAATATGCAAATGAAGAAATAAATTTGCATCCCTTTTGCTTGTGAGATGCATAAAACTGAGGAGGGAGCAGGGGAGTACGGCGACAGAGCCTTTGCCACAAAGTGCAACCAGTCACGACAGTGTCGACGATACATCGATGCTGTTGGCTCTCGATTCTCGGCTCTTGGCGCACGTTTGAGGCATAAATAGCACTAGCATATTCAAAGCGTCAGTGAGAGAAGCGAGCAGAGAGTTGGAGTCGGAGTCGAAGTCGGAGCGAAGGCAAAAGTCAAAAGATTAAGACACAAAATTCTTTATATGCTAAAACGCAAATAACATTAAATTAAGTAACTTTTTGTTGCCTGGCTCCGTGGTGGAGCATCGCCATCTCCATCTCCACATCCCTATCTCAATCTGTTGTCAGTGCGCCGGAGGAGCCGGCGGACCTGCTGCAAGGCGTATCTGAGGCTAACCCAGGCAGGCCAAAGTTTCTTGTGGTTTACGGCAATTTATGCATTTGGGGTTTTAATTCTAAAATTGTGACTCACAACTGGCATACTCCAGCCAGCTTCTAGACACAGATACAGATACAGATGCGTACTATACTATATGAATATACAGATACTGCTAATGGACCTAACGGTCGACTACGTTGAACGTGTGGCAATTACGGCATTTGAACCTAAAACTTTTACTTAAGCTTGGCACGTGCAACTTACCCGACCAAATGGCGCGATTAAATGCACCAAACTTGCCATTATGCCAAATAGATTTAAGCCGTAAGACTTTCCTAGAACAATCTACATTCTCGTATATGGCAACTGTTGTGATTAAAGTTCGGCTCACTTAATGCAAAAGATTTTCTTAAATGTTGGCAAATGCACAAAAATTTCATGTAATCACAGAAATATTGAATTTTTTAATTGAACACAACATAAATTGTAAAGGAAATATACTACGTGTTTTTATATTTATAGATATTTCTTATTTTTATGTTAATGCTTCAACAATTATAATAATTGTCATTATTATATCGCCTGTTTTACTAAATATTTTAATGAATTTTTTTACTAAATATTTTAATGATTTTACTCAAGTTCCAGTAAATTTTAAGATTGAAATTCATTTAAAGAATTTTGCGAGCTATTTGGCAATTGCTTAGCAATTTAACTTATTTAAGTTAATGGGGACTCTTAAAGCCACCAAGGTTTAGAGAAAGAAAGACAGACTCAGATGCCGAGGCAGAGGCGGGCCCAGGCATGAACAATTGAAGTGGAGGCATCTCTAGCGAATGCCATAAACGTCAGTTAAGTAGCCGTCGGGGTCTGAGTTATGTGCAAAGCTGAAACTGATTCCAATTTGCCACCAAGGATGTGACCATTAATGGAAATTTTCACTTGGTTGTTTTTTTTTTGTTTCTGCGCAATGAACCAGCTGAGACTCTCGAGCTGGCCTAGCACAGAGGACAGGCTTCGTGTCTCGTTGTGTTACGTTCCGTCGCGCCGCACCTGCGTCAAACTCGAACTCTGGCTACGTTTCTGGATTCCCAAATGGCGTGTTGATGCGCTGCCAAATTGCTTGGCCTGGCCAACAACAACAGCAACAACAATAACAGCAGGAACAATAAGAAAGTATGGAGTCTGCGTGCAAGCGTCCAAATTACATTAAATCATGCATTAACCATGAGCAATGCTCCAACGTCGCCAAGACCAATTTGGCAGCAATCCTTTGTTCCCAGTGCCTCGAAGCATGTTTAATACATACGCTTACCATTTTGTTCGGCTTTGAATTTTTATGCTCTATAGTTGGATAAATTCATGGATTTCTCAACTGTTTGTTGCAGACTTGCATATTTTTCAAATGCCCATACCGAGCGCAATTCGCACAGTCCGATAATAACTTAATATGTGTTTTTAATCCGAGTTGTGTGCATGTGTGTCTCATACGCAGGGACGAAATCCACTTTGATGATTAAAAATGATAAAATTGTTTAGTGCCGACATCAATGGGTCTCCGGGGTGCACTAAGCTGCTATATACACATTATAAAATGGTCGTCCTGGATCAACAGAAAGCAAAAACCAAGCAAGTACATATACAGTATAGGAAGCAAGAAGGACGTGTGCCATAATCAGACACCATATCCCGGCGACCCAAAGCAAACAGTAAAATGTCAAAATTTAAGCTCGAACCCTGAGCTCAACCATGAATGCTTAATTGTCTATCTCACGGCAGGGTTCGACCCAATGTGGGTGGCCCTTTTCCAGCTCACTCCCACCTTTCACATTTTGGTTCTGTCGCAGCATCACACCGGCTCAAAGGGTTGTCCTGTAAACTGTAATTAAGGCAAGCTTATAGCCAACATATATGTATTTATATACTCATGTGAGGTTATGTGTGTATTTGTGCATGTTTATTCCTCTCTTTTCAACTGCGAAAGGGTTGCGTGCCTTTTGGCGCTTTATCGATGTGATTTGTGAGATTGGATTTCTGGCCTAACACTACGGCATCATTTTCCAGGGGCTCATGTGGGTTTATTGCGGTCTTAGCGGTGCTACAAATACATACACACACACAGATACACACACGCAAAATCTGTCCTTTTACGCCCTCAACCCCTGTTCAACAAAAAGTTGAACAAATTAATTCGTATAAAGTTCACAACTTTGCACAAATTTTGGCCATGGCCCAAACGCTTCAAAGTCCTGTCTATGACAGCACAACTCAGCACTTTATCAAAAAAGTCTTTTCTTAGCCAAAGTTCTTGGCATAAATTCAGCTTTTGAGTATTTCATTGGATTAAAACCAAAATGGCAGCACAAATTATGAAATTGCCCAAACTAACGGCACACTAACGATATGATCATCTACAAAGTAATGGGCGAGGTCGTATCTAAAGGTTTGGTTCTACGTCGGCATACAAAAATTACATAATGATTTTTTATTTCAAAATCAAAATACAATTTAAATCTAAATCTAAATTCTTTTAATTAGTTTAAAACTATTACATAATGATTTTGAATTATATAAAATTATACAATGCTTCAGATTCTATGTATTATTTTAAAGTAAAATATGTATATACAAAATGAAATTGTTTTATCAACTTATTAACAAATTGCTATAACAATATTATACATTTAAATAATTATTATAATGTATATACACATTTGGATATTCATTTAAAACCCAGTATCTTGTGTATGGTCACCACTATACAGGGTTCATCAGAATAAGTCGGTACAAGAACAATTAACTATTTAATGAAGAAAGAGATCTTAACATATCTTTATAGAAGATGGTCTGGGATCTTATTAGTGTTATTTGTCGGCTACCCAAAATATTTTCGGCTGTGTTAAATATTTTCCTTTTCTTTTTTTTTCATTTTTCTTGTTTTTTTTTTATATAAATTATTATTGATTATTTTCCTACTTTCGTTTTCGGTACGTTACTTGGTGTGCCCCTAGGTCGCCTGGGCGGGTGCTGGTCTTCATTGTTATTAGCTGAGTATGCGCGATAACAAGTCCGCGCTACATCAACGTCTAAATTACAATTATATAGTTAGTAACATTTTTAAATTAGTATAACATTTAAATAATTACTTCTACATTAACATCTCTGCAAAATATTGAACAGTTCATGTGTTTCCATTGACATACTGTCATATTCGCCTAATTAAATGTATATTCGCAATAATTAAAAGTGTTCATATATGTATATATATTTCTTTTGAGACTTGTCCTTCATTTAATGGTTTTCTTATTCCCTAACTATCGATCTTGCATATTTATATTGCTCTTCCCCTATACCATATATTACAATAAACACTGCGCATATTTCAAATATTTTGCTGCTTCGTTTAGAAAAAGTGGCGAAAACAAAAGCAGGAAAACACAAAACAGCCAAAATAAAGGTATCGTGTTCTTTTGGCGTTAATCAAGCGACGACCGACAAGTGACAAACAACAAACCTGGTAACTGGTAACTGGTAACTGGTAACAGGTAATAGGTAAAAGAGAAAAGAGGAAAGGAACACAGTAAAGAAAAAATCAAAACCTAAAACCCAAAACGGAAACGAGGCAAGCGGAGCGAAACCAAGCCAAACAGCAAGCGAATGCGAAAGCAAACGCCTGAGTTGACATCATGGAGTTATGAGAATGTTGTTCGTTTTGCTTTTCGTTGCTCTTCATGCCACAAAAGTTTATTTTCAACTTTTCCCATGCAACACGACAACAACGCACATCAACAACATTGGAATGCGAGCAACTTTTGTAGCTGGTCTAATGGTTGTGCTGTCCTGGCATTTTAGCTGGGCCCCAAAAAGGACAAACGTGTTTTTAATTACTCGCACTGCCACAGGACTCCATACTTTGCTCTGCCCATTCTCATGCTCATGCTATGCTCTCTGTTATTTGTGACATTTAGTTGGACAAACTTTTGCTGTCCCTCCGAGTGGTGCGTCGGGAACTGTGAAGAGCTGTAGCTTTAGTGTTGCATTTGCCATTGCCATTTTCCATTCGCCAATGTTGAAAATCGCAGCCATTTCGAAGCGTTCAATGGCGCATTAAAATCCGATTGCCCGGCGGCCCGACGACAACAACAAAAGCAGCAGCAGCAACGTTAGAGTCGGCTCAGCGAGGCGCATAAATTCAATTTCCGCGCCATGAATTCCAATTCCATTAATTCCACTAAATTGACCCGCGCGCCATCTAGCGGCATGCGAGTGCACCAAAGCCACGTCCATGGAGCACTCACACAACTGCCCTTTGTCTCTCTCTCTCTCTCTCTCCACAACATAGCTCCACAAACATGCGAGTGTGAGCGTGTGTGTGAATGCCTGTATGCCTCTACGTGTGGTTGTTGTGGATGTTGATTGAATGCCTGTGGAACGCAATTGGAGCTAGGGAGAGCACCTCGGCTATAAGCACAATTTACCTGTACTCTCTTGGGCCGCCCTAAAGCAGTGAAACTGGTTTTTTGAACGGGAGCGAATCTACGAAGCCAACTTGGGCCCAACAAAATACTAAAAAACATTTTAACATATTTAATATTTTCTATACTTGTACATTGTATCAACATTTAAATTTTAAATTAAATTGTAAATTCTATATATTAATAATTTATTAAGAAAGTTAATTTCATAGTCCTACGAAATTAATAAAGTTCGAGTATCAAATAAACATTCTGTAACACTACTAATAGTCATAATTTTGTTCAATTATAATTAACTTTTTTCATAAAATGTACAAAAATCTGATATAATATATTTATATGTATGATTATATTTTTATAAGATACAAAACGTTGCAATGTCTGAATATTTATAGTCAAATTACGCAAACCTTTATTAAAACTTAAAAGTTGGTCCTTTTTCAAAGAAATCTACTGCCTGTAGAAACGCCTGTAGAAATTATTAATTAATTAATAAAATTATAAATCGAAATGCATTATTTAATTTACAACCGTAATGTAGGTGTTAGGTTATGGTTGTTTGTTTAATGGGTCTTGTGATTCTACAAGTTGTTGCTGTACACATATGTTTTAATATGGCAAACGCACATCGAATCAACGTATTTCAGTTGCCATAACAATTACATAAATTCTCGCAACACCCAAACACAATTAAAATAACTGTCATTGGATTGACATTAAACGGCAATTTAAACGAGTGCGTATCATTCATGGCCTGTCTGCCTCCCTTCTGATTTTCCTTTTCATCTCTTCCTCTCTATCTCTTTCAGTCACCCATCGTCTCTGTCTGCCTGTCTATATCCATTTGGTAGATTTGGTAGACATAGTTCCCTGTTTGCTTCACCGCTCATGAACTTCATTCTCATCATCAGCATCGTCATTGGCATCGTCATTGTCATCGCCTTGGGTCTTGAGCCAAACATCCGTTTCACTCCGCACCACGCTTGCCCGGCAGCTGAGCTGCTGTATTGAATAAATATTTTCACAGTTCTCAACCTAAATGACGGAAACTCTAGCATGGCCAACGCATTCAATAGATTTTCATCACTTGCACTGCGGAAAATTAAACAAACAACCCCATATCCAATAGAAGACCCCAACCCAAAGCAAAGCCCGGATCCAATCCCTGCCTGCCTGCCCCGCCATATTGCTGAAAATATCGATTTTCATTTGTACTGGAGGTGTATGTGTGTGTGTGTTGCTCTAGCCTTTGTGGAGCCTGGATTTTCCACTGGCGAAACAGGATTTCCGCTGTTGCGCATGCAGATAGCAAAAATTGCACTGTGACCTCTTCCTCTCGCTCCGACCATCAGCTGAAGTTCATAGTCGATCAACCCAACTGACAAATTCTATACGTTAACAGTCAGAGTCATATGAATAGGTTTGATAATTTCGAAAAAATTTTTATTTAATACATATAATAATTCAATATTATATAAAAGATAAAATATTAAAAAATAAATATGATTCTTATAGAAGAAAACAAAATGGGCATTATCCTATTCTTATTTTCTGTTTGTTTATTACAAATGATTATGTTTCTGTTTTTTTGGTTTTTTTATACATGAGAAAATGTACTTTGGTGGTTTGAAATATTCACAATAATTTGGAATTTCATATCTTTTTATATTTATTGCGATCTCGTTTGTTTTTTAGAATTTCTTCAAAACTCTTAATAAAATATACTACATAAAATTATATATACTTTATCAAATTATAATTTTCTGATTTATAATTTAATAAAAACTTTTCAATTTATTTATGAAAACCTGTTACTATATTCATGTCGACTGCTGTACTTTTTCCACCTACTATACAGCGCAATGGTGTCCAATACATCCATTCAAATTCACAACACTGAGCTTCACAATGGCAGCAACAGTACTTCCTGGGGGTGGCCGACCCCCCACATAAGAATATCGTGAAAGGCTCATGGATATGTTGACTGAGAACTGGCAACTGGCAACTGGCAACTGGCAACTGAAACTACGCACCGGAGTGTGGCACCAACAAAAGAAGCGGCAACAACAACAGCGTCCACAATGCTGTGGATCATGAATCAAGCGACTGGCCATAATTCTGTCGGCAGATAAAGCTATTACCGCCAACCCGGATAAGTGTGAGGCGACGCTATTGCTACTGCTGTTGTGCCCGTTAGATTAGAATTTAAATCCGGTGAACCACCCGGCGGCTGAGCGAACCACCACCAGGGGCTAACACTGGGCTTGATGGCGCGTGTGAGCAAACACAAAGGGCGAGACGTAGACGCAGCAGAAGCAGGAGTAGTCGCTGGTTGCGACCATTATGGATATCACCCCAAATGGGTTTGAATTGCGCTTTATGCTGCCACAGAGTCGACTCGACTCGACTTAACGCGGCCTGTGATGGCCGCCAGCCATGATGGTTGTTGTTGCTCTTGCTGGTGGTGTTGGTGTTTGTGTTGGTGGTGGGTTTGAGCTCATTCCTGTTGGCCTTGATGGCGCGCTGGTGCTTGGCGTGGACAGCGGCTTTATACAAACATTGCATAAATCGCATTTTGGCGTTTATTTTAATTTCAACGTAAACATAAACTACGAGCGGCCAGGGATGGCCCCAGCGGGATGCGAACATGACCATGCATCGCCAATTCTAGGGTATTTTCTACCTTTTAATAGGAATTAATATAATATCACTCCAGCGAAGGAGTAAAAAGAAAATTTACTTAAGTTGGATTTAGTACTGATAAATAAATTATATAGAGTCATATAGAATTGTATCTTTTAGATGTAGATGTAATAAATTCGTATTTTTAAGTATAA
The DNA here is from genome assembly GCA_037040025.1 of Sphaerogastrella javana. Taxonomy (NCBI): domain Eukaryota; kingdom Metazoa; phylum Arthropoda; class Insecta; order Diptera; family Drosophilidae; genus Sphaerogastrella; species Sphaerogastrella javana. Next base: position 43,576 of record JBANCZ010000066.1, on the reverse strand, counting down.
ATATAAATTCATACATACATATAATTATCAAGAAATAAATGTACTAACTGCATAAATAATTTGCTTAGAATGGAATTGGTAATCAGGACAGCATTCCAGACACTTGCGCTGATTGTCCTGAGCTAAGTGGAAACCTTTTGGCATGCAATGCTCGGGGTACATACAGAACCAAGTCCAAATGCCACCCTAATGAACTGCTGCCACTTGAGAGGGTCGCGACTATGCGACGCAAACCTAAGGGCACAGGCAAACACAAAATAAAAAAAACAAAAACAAAAACGAAAATAAGCAATTTAATGTTGCATTTTATCGCCAGTAGAAGACGCAAGTTGCCTTATCGCAGACATTGGCAGCCTGGGGGCAAAAGGTGAACCTGATGAGGTGGCTGTGCCTTTGCACGCTTTGGCTGTTGCTATTCATATGGCTGATGCTGATACTGATGTTGTTGTGGTTGTTGTATCTATCTATTTGGTGGTGGGATGTAGTCTACGCTCTGGTTTTGTGTACGGGTAATTTGGCAGCATCTTTGTATAAATTTTTTATAGGTAATACACTCAAGGAAACGGCACTTAGAGTCATCATTACAAGCGTTTTTGCTGCAATAACAGCCCATCTTGCACATAGTTTTCGCAATTTTCTTGATCCCTTGTGCTAGGTAGGGCCGCACGTCCCTGGAGTGTGCCACGCCTGGGACAGACCTGGGAGTGTGGCATTGGTAACTGCTGCTGTCAAGTGTCGATTAGACATATTTAAGCCAACACTGAAGAGCATTTTTCATGATTTCCTATGGCCCATAAAAGCCACCGGCGCCACCTGACCAACTTTACAAAACGCAAACATGAAACGAAAAATTATGGATAAATGGCTCAAAAGTTGAATATCTTCGAGCTATTTAATTGAGGGAGACTATGTGTCTAGGATCAGGAGTCCAGACTAGAATATGCGATAGGAATTGAGTTACTTCACTCTATTAATACGCCCCCTAGATTTTCCTACTTCTTCTAATAATGCAATTGATTTTTGATTTGCACTTTCTCTGTTTAGCTTTAGGGTTCCTTTCTGTTGACTCGATTTGTTATTAGCCAGCAACGGGGCCTGTGCGAGGGCAACGTGCGCATTCCATAAATCCTTGCTTCATTCTCGCTACATTAAACGTCGAAATATGAACCCATTTGTGCAACATTTTAGCTCGTGGCGCGCGAGGCAACACAATTACTTCTACAGCCACTAGCCCATTATAACTACAAAAACAACAACACCAAGAACACCCACAACAACAGCAGCAACAACAACAATGGAACAACTTCGAGGTCCGCACACGGCCAAGTAATATTATGGCAATAACGAAACGGACAAAAAAGAAAACTAACGCACAGCAAGAAGAACGAAAGCGAAATGTAAAAGCAGGGTAACACCGAATCCACAAACAAACTGTGGTCATCACATCTAAAATATTTAAACATATTTTTAATAAAATATTCTCTTGAAGCAATTACAGTATTAGTTAAATTCTATATAATCTTTATATGTATGTTACAAATTAACCGTTTAATCTAACAATGTTCTGGAAAACTACATTGCATTTTATCAACATGGATATTTCTAAATTATTAATTTTGCATAGTTATAACTTCAAATAACATCAAACTGTCGAGTAAGTTAGGGTATATTTGGTTGGTAATACTGCACAAGAAGCATTTTCCTTTCCGTTTATTCTGTTCTCTCTTTTTTCAGCTTTCGCAAATTACAGAAATGGCGCTGATATTTTAGAAAAAAGGAAAAAGAAAACCATTAACTGAGCCATAACAATAATTTGTCTACACTTTCTTTCTTTCTGAATTTAAAGAGTCTTATAGAGACTTAGAAACTTTAAGTTTGCTTTAAATGATATTGGTTGATATATATGAATACCATATACAATATATATACGAAGGATTAGGCAAAAGCAAAACCAAAAGCAATTTTATTTTTACATGCATGAATTTTTACAGAAACGATTCCGCTGCGTATCGTTTGTTTTTGCTATTGTTGTTCCTCTCGTTGTAGAACCTCTTACTGTTGTGCCGCTGTGCACACGTTCCACATCAGCTATAACAACTACAACATCAACAACAACAATAACAACAAGAGCAAGAACACGAACAACAATAACAACTCATATGGGCCATCAGCCATGGGAGTTGCTCCGAGTGGCATCGCTCTCGTTGCAATTACGAGTATTTTTTAACTGCTTATTGCGTTTTGGTCGTCGTCGAACACAGCACACAAACCCATATTAAGGATGGGGACCCTCGCCACTGTCATGGCTGCCTGAGGGCGGGCATAGCTTCCACAGCAACAAGCAAAGAGCCAACTGAATTTCATTCGATTCCAATGCGAAAAGGATCTCAAAAGCTGTCCAATAAAAATTAACGACATACACGCATACAAAGTGCGCAAAATATTGAATCTGCTGGATTGTGCTGTCTAGAAATACCCGCCCGCTCGACGAACGGCTCTGAAATTGAAATTTTAATATTGTTTGTATTTTGAATAAAAAATTAAATGTCTAATAATATAAAGCTTTAAACTGGTATTGTATATTTTTTAAGGGAATTCTAAGTTCGAATATGCTAAAATAAACCAAACTCTGTATTTAAACAATACAATTAAAGCACAACCGTGTCCGATACAGACGACATTATGTATAAATACATTTAATCAATTAATAATTAATTAATAAGAAAATAAAAATGTAGAACTCAACATAATGGGGTATTTCTATCCAATTAGGTTACTACAACTTTACTATACAGGGTCCAAAAAATAATTTATAATGATAAATTAATTTTAAAATGGTCATTCTATATTTATTAAGCCGAAATTTAAAAAAAAAAAAACAATACAAATAAGGATAAATCAATAATACACATGAATAAAATATTCAGAATATTGTTTTATTAATCAATTATAGCTAATATATTTACAACATGCAATGTTTATATACCTTTTTAGTTTTATATATGTGTATTTAAAATTTATCCTAAATACATACCATTATCAGGAGTTTTAAATTATCTTAAACATTTTTCTACGAGACTCACACAGTGATGCAAAATGTATTTTTGAATAGGTGGTTGTATGTGTGTGCAGGGGTGTGGCTTGTGTGGGTTGTTTGCAATCACAACATCATTAAAAATCGCTGCTTCACTTTTCTCAATTAACTGCACGAATATCGTAATTTTGCGACTAAAATCAAATTTATTTCTATGGCCGGAATCTGCCAAGGCTGCAAGTACAGGAAAGTGCCAGAAGAGGGAGAAGCACAAGAGGTCATAACAATATTTTCACGTTTTGCCTAAGTCCGGAATGAGTTTTAGCAATTTATATGACCTGACAGACCCCTGCTCCAGTTGCTCGCTTCATGTCGACCCATCCAATCCGGAGCAGAGCCTGAGCGATGCGCAGTGTGGGCAAAAAACCAACAGGCAGACCGGTAAGGAGGAGATGCTGCCATTATTTTGATACTCAGGACTATTAACGTTAATTTTCGTTAGTTACGTAATACGTATTCGAAAGCACCTTACACACACACACAAACACCCAGACACATATATCGACACACCCTCTCCAGAACTCGAAGAATACACACATACATATTTGGTTTCATTACGCAACCCGACAACCACATACACATACACACATACTGGAGAGTTTTCCACTTTTACCCCCGGGGTAAACATGCATCTACCATGTGATTGCGTGTGGGCGGGTCGTAGTCGGACCCGGACCCATATCCAGTGCCGGAGCCATAGCCGGGCTCCAGTACCCAGATTGGGCTCTTCTACTCCCAAACTGTCTCTGTCCGGAGGCCGTTGGCATTAAAGAGATTTACGAGTACATGATTTTGCATGTTCGGTGCCCCTGATGCCATTTAGATTCGCTTAGGTACATTTCCATCCTTCCCAAATACGTTTGCGTGGGTGTTAGTATGGGTCGGCATGTGTGCGTTTGTGTGTGTATTTGCGTACGCATTTAATGGCCCATTAGTGCTATCAAATACGCATAAATATTTGCACTTGCCAGAAGTTCACGCGGGCTCACACGCACACCCATACGAATACAGGCGGCAGCAGAAGATACAGATGTGGAGGGATTCCCATTCTTTTACATATGTGCAGTCGCACTCACAGATACAGCTATATAGACTTGAACACATATGGGGAAATACACCCACCCTAGAGAGGGCATTCTCACTCTTGAGAGTATACGCTCACATATTTACAGATGCTTGTTTATAGCTGATGCATTCTTAATATTCATCTCGAAGCCTACAAATTATATGAAGTCTACACCACAATATATGAGTGTAAGGTTATTTGTAGAATTTATTTTAAGCTCTTAAAAAGGATGGTTATATATTTAAAATAACGATAATAATATATAATATGTAGTATTATTTAGAAAATCATGTATCATTTAAGTTGATTTCAGCCCAGTTAAATGAAATTAAACATTCTTTTGGTTTATTTATTTTTTATTTATTTTTTATTGTTAGATTGAAAACATGAACTAACGTCCGGCAATTTATTAATACGGTATTTTAAAAAATTTTATAAATTTGTGTTCCAGTTCCTTCAACTGAACGACAAGGCATATCCGCATATTCTTCATCAAGTGTATACTAACTGAAAGCATATAGTAGTACAGATTTACCCCTTTTTCTTTAACTTAAATTTTTTTTGCGAAACATTATTCCACATAGTGATTTCGTGTATGTACAGAGAATCTGTACGCAAACAATATTCAATTTTATAGGACATTCTTATTTTTTGTAAATAAGAGTACTGCAATCACTACTCCTACTAGCTGCGCACTTAGATATAAATAAAACACGTTGGACGAAGTTAGAAATTGGTATAGCCATTTGATCAGAACAAAGACAATGAGCCAACTGATTAAGTTCGCAAAAGCGCATCCGTATGGTTGAGCATGGTATACGATAAGTTCTGTGTAGAGAATCCACGGTACAGGGCCAAGTCCCATGGTGTAAGCGACACTCCATACTAAGAATACTGTCCAAATGTACACTTCTCCATCTGCAAGCTTAAGCCAATTCAGCTGAACGACAAGGCCTATCGAGAATACGAATAGGACACATGTAGATATCAATAATAGTAAACGTCGGCCAAGAATATTGCTAAGAAAAAAGCATATCACAGAGCCGACAACGAGACAAAAGCTAAACAGGCAGTAGTACAATAAGTGTCGTGATCTTTTCGTAATGGCGTAAAGTGGTGAATGCATGATAAATATTGATACTCCGCCACCGAGGTTATGGAGTATTAGCATTAAAGTGACTAATGTGACGCATTGCAAAATTTTTAAATTCTTAATTTTTATACAACAGCATTCACCGTCTTGTTTTCCACGTTTTCTTCTTGAAGTCTTCAACATGTTGAGTTCCCATTCGACATTATAATCGTCGCCTCGCAGCCACCGCAGGGTATTCTCAGCCTGATTAGTATATCCCCGTGCAAGATAATAACTTGGTGATTCGGGAATAAATTTAAGAGCTATACCAAATAAAGCCAATAATATATTGATCAGATTTGCAACATTCATTGCAGTGGCTTGCATCATAATGCAGCTGAAGGCAACTCCAAGCATTAGACCCCCAAAGTACAGACTACCCATGTATCCGGGATTTGTTACTGGACTTATTTGGTGTAAATAAATTGGCACTGCCATGCAAACTGCTGCTCCGCATACACCCTCTAAAAACATCCCAAAATAAATCATTTCAATATTTACGGCAGAGAGCAAAAGAAACCATCCGATTGTATAGGGGATCATTTGCCAAATCATAATGAATCTACAGCCACTATGTGTTATGAGTTTGCTCATTGGCATGCACAACAGAGCTATTGTAAGGGGTATAATTGATACTACCCAGGTCCATTCTGATAATGTTGGCTTGAACGAATAGCCCTTGTTTTGCACATGATCCCAGACATTACTAGGCCAGGACAGAGTGTTCCCAAAACAGAATACACAATAGCAGCTTAATAAACCTGCACGATATTGGTGTCGTAGATTTGCATTTTCCAATTTCCCAATGTATAACTCTGAATTCATTAATTTGATAGTAAACTAATTGGTAAAAAACCATTACAAAAATTACAAACAATTTAGAAGATATAATGAATTAAATTTATTATAAAGTGCTTACTGCGTTTAAGAAAAAACTAAGATAATTTATTTTCAAGTAATTATTATACAACTGAATTACATTTTGAATGTAATTTATTAAATTTATTTTGTTTAGATAATGCCACATCAAATCTACTTGTGTTTTTGTCTAAAGTTACACAAAGTTTCAGGAAGATGGACAATATATATCATAGATTTCATTTATATTCTTGTTTCAAAATAATATTATAGTATATAAAGAATAAATTGAGTTAGTTACTGTATTGTATGTATTTGGAATTTTGCGTATTCATTTCATTCTTCATTTACGTATAAAATGATATTTCAATTAGCGTAATGTTTCAAATTACAAATTATTGTGAATACTTTAGTCATTTATTTCTGTCGCTGCATATCCATGCGACTTCGATTGTAATTAATTATCCATTTGAGTCGTGCTGAATTATACATTTAAATTTGGTATCGTTTTATCGTGTACATCGCATCGCATCGCCATGCCAGAGATCAAGTCGCATTCCCGTAATTAACGATCAAGGAACTCGACCCGAACATTTTAATCAGCCTGCACAGGCAGTCCAGCTTGACTGGCGAGGGTTGCCACGGCCACTAATTTATGCTCCCCGTCCTCCCCGTGCCGTGCCGTGAAATACGTAGAAACGCAGCGGGACAGGTAAACAAAATGAGAAATTTATCAAATTTATTGTCGGCGCATGAATTGAGATATAATTCAAAGAATTTACAGACTCAGAAAATGGTGGACTTAAAAAACCAATAAATAAACTGACAGAAACAAAAGGCAACAGCCAAAAAGGCTCATCGGGATCCTACAAGCAACCAAATACTGCCTTATACATGCATAACATATACATACTTTCCATACATACACCTATGTACCATATTTATATTCCTAAGCCAATGGCAAATGGCCGCGGCTGCTGCTCAGAAGCGTACGCATACATCCAGATGACTTCGACTTTGACTTCGGCGGCGATTTCGAATTGGACTGCGACGATTCAGTTGGCAGCCTCATGCTGGGACCGTAATTAAAAGTCATAAACTATTTTTATGGTCACTCGTATATTTGTCGCTCAGCTGCGGCCACAGAATGTCAACTGTTTGTCCCCTGGTCCAATTTGCATGCGACCAACACTCGTGGGAAGAGAGAGTCTGACCACGACAGTGAATACGACTGTGACAAGTAGTCGACATGGAATTCACTTAGAGCGTGGCCTATGGTTGGTGGATATTAAAATTATAGGTACAATTTAATTAAATTGTTACAGAAAATTTGAAAATCTATAAATGTAAGGTTGTCTCATATATAAACGTATCTAATTGAGTGTATAAATGTATGTCAGTAATTTTTCATTATTTCCCACCATTTTATTTGCAAATATTTTTGGCAGATTTCACCCAGTCAGATCATTCTGTTAAATTTGCAATTAATTTTGATATGTCTTTTCTTTCGTTTCTCAAAATACTAATTAATATTTATGCCATTTCAGATGTTGGTCATTGAGTTTACTAACCAGTTCGCAGCTTTCAATGTGTCGTAAATTCATGTTTGTATGTGCAACATTTAAATCTCTTTTAGCATAATTTCTAATTACGTTAACATGCTGTGGTTTTAATTAGTGTGTTAATTCAATGTGGACTGTTTGCCCATTTTACTTTATTTTGTAATTAAGCAAAATATAAATATTTTGCGTACACAGCTCGAAAAAAATAAAATAATTATTTAAATGCGTTTCAAAACAAAATTATTCTGGTAGAAAAATTTTCATAAATTAATAAAAACTGTGGAACTATAAAACATGAAGAATTTATAAATATTAGGAAAACTACGAAACGTTTGTATAATCATTGCATTATTTTTGTAGTATATTTGTTTTTTTTTTTATTTAAAAAGAAAATATGAAAACTTGGCTTAATATTAATAAGAATTGGCATTTGGAAGCGCATGTGCATGAAACACCCACGCTTGTCTTAGAGGCGAGTGTATCGCTCGCGAAAAGGATGGCAACAATAAAAAAGAGGTTGAGCGAAGGTGAAACTGACAACGACTCGCTGGAGCACATACCAGTAGCTATAGCTGTGGGCGGCTGCGACGAAGACCTCGTCCTTGTCTTCGTCTTTGGTTCGGTATTGGTCTTGGCGGTGCCTGGTCCTTGGTATTCGTCTGTGTTGTAGTCGTATTGATTTTACTGGGGCATTTATGCGCGATTATCGTTTAGTCGGCGATGCCCGAAGTATTACGAGAATTGTTATAGCCACCGAAATAGCGTCAAACGACACGATACAGCCATGTTGCTGTTGCTATTGCTGTTCCTTTTGCTGCTGCAAGCAAATGGTTTTGCTTCACGCAGCTTTTTCCACCCACACCCTTTTCGTTTCGTAGCTTCTCTGCGAATCAGACAAGTTGTTCAAGCTGCCAACTGCATTTTCCAGTTGTTGCTTCCACAGAAATTGCCCGTCGGTGTTTATCAATGGATCATTAAAGGTCAACTTCAAGTCTTCAAAAAGAAACCACAAAATGTCATTAAACTGTTATCGATATTCCAATCAATTGAACTTTCGGTTATGGCGAAATGAAGCAAATTAATTATTAACATTATATGTCTAGAATTTGAAGCTTTATATAGTTTTATGATTCATATGAATGTTGTCAAATTGTATATAATACTACAACAAAATGATATACACGAAGAAATGAATAATAATTAAAGATATAGAAGGAATAAATAAATTTCTTTGGATCAGTAATTTTAGTTACTGTCGAAGTAGCTTGAAATAATTTAAAATGCCAACATCTCTAGAACTTTCAAATCTAAAAGAAGTATGAAGATAAGCGAGCCAAGGGACTAGCTGACACAAAAACGATGCCAACAAATACAACTTTGGAAGGCAAAAGGATGCAAAAGGAAAATTGCTTTCATATTTCAGGTGATAATGGTTTCCTTATGTGAATTTACAAAACATTAAAGCTGCTGCTGCTGCTGCCTCTGCTGCTGCTATAGCTTTGTGTGGGTTGAGGTACACATAATTTCCCCAAAAAGCAATTCACGTTAATGGAGCAAAAATCCCAAAGGGATAAGGCGGCGACTGAAGCGCCAAAAACAGAAAGCAACAAAAAAGCGACGAACAACAAGAAAAATGAGGCAAACTGAAAAAAAAGGAAGAAAAACAACCGCTTGACTTTTTCTCCACCAATGATGGCGAAAGGACATCCGAAGATACGAACGCGATATGCTATGGAGTCACTGCTGCTGCTCCAGCTACTGCTGCCTCTTTGTTGTTTATTGTAATGGGCGTTGTACCGGCGCCGCCGCAGGACCCATTTTACCCTCTATCCTTAGCGTTTTCTGAATATACGAGATTAAAGAACCAGGCTGAGACTGCGCAAATACCACAAGCGATACGATATGCGCAGCGGCAAGGCATACGGCAAGTGTGGTGGAGGTGTAGGTGGGGCAGGAATGGCGTCCAGGTATATGGAGCTTTCAGTTCGTGACTTGGATTCGATTTTCCTCTATGGGTCTTGTGGGAAATTTCTTGAAAATGTTCTTGCGCGCTTAAATTGCATTACAATATTTAGTTTTCGTTTCTTTGCACAGTTTTTTATTAGAGAATGACACTTTATAGGTGTGTGTGTGTGTATCTAGAAGGTCACCTTATCCATATGCACTTTTTAGGTATAAGTCTTTTACCTGTTTTTTTTTGGGTTTTCTTAACATTCGACGCGCAAGGTATGCAGCTGTGGCTAATAACCATGAGTTATGAATCCTCACTGAGATTCTATTTTTTGTGTCTTGATGAGTTTGGTAATTAACCTTGGTCGCATTTTTACTGGTCTTTTTTCTTTTAATGACTACAAAAAATCACCTGAACAAAAAATTACAAACGAGTGTCCTTGAGGATGCAAAGTGTTTCTGTATAAGTGCATTTGTTAGTAGTTCTTAATATTGTAATTGAAATTAATATTTAAGCTGTGTTGCTTTGTAAACTAAATTAAAGTGTATTAAATAATTTCAAACACTTCATTATATTTATATTATTATCACTTTATTATATTTAAACATACTGGTGCGATCTACACTGTATCTGAACTCTATTAAATGGAATGACATGTAGAGATAAAACCAACTGCCAAATATTGTTATCAAAGAAATAACTATTTAAAGTCTGTGAATTCAAATTGTTTTTATTGAAACATAGTCAGTCTATTTATTCTAAAAAGTTGTGAAATTTAACAATTTAGCAGCTTTATGTATAGGAAGCTACCTTAAGCAATTTAATCTAAATCTCAGCACACAAAACTAACTAATTTATCCCAGTCCAAGAGCATCCTGTTGCACGCAAAGTGTGTGTGCAAGAGTGCTTGAGTTGGGGACCCTTCAAATGTTTATCTTTCAATGTGAGGCATCATTAAACTTAAGCGAAACGTTTTCAGAATTTTTAACGACTTAAAGGCAGGCGAAATTAGGCGCAGCTCGGCAGAAAGTAACAGCTGCAAAAAATTAAATGCAAATTAGAAAAAAAAGAAACTCTGCCGAAGTGAAATATATAAGAACAATCGCATTAGTCTCAGATGTAAGAAATGTGATATAGGAATACGAGTATTCCTATCTACTCATACCCAAACACACACACACACACAGACTCACTCCCATACAGATACAATCTTTGTTTTTGTGCAGCAAAGTAATTTTTCTTGAGTCCTTGCCACCCCCATCCTCCCATTGCCCCATCAATTCAAGCCAAGCCAAGGCAAGACAACCCAACCCAACCCAAGCCATGCCAAAGCAATTTGGTAGCTGTAGCTGTACTGTTGCCTGAGTCTGAGGCCAAGTGGCGGCACGGGAAATGGAAAAGCAAACCCAATTTCCTTCCTTTGCCAGCAAATGGAATCTGCTGCGGCATGCTACGTGCTACCCCTCAACCATTCTCCTCACACTCCCCAACAGCAAGAAACGCGCGCGTCTTCGCAATAAATCTTCTTTACGAGCGCACACTCTGGCAACAATGGCCATGCTCAGCGCCAGCCTTTGCCTCTGTCTCTGTCTCTGTCTCTACGTCACCCTCATCCTGATGGTCTCAGACGCTGCTGCGTGGGGGAAAATGAACCTAAGCAAACTATTCGGATAAGGCAGTGGAGAGACCCTAAGACATAGCTGTTACGTTTGCTCCGGCTGCTGCTCAAGAAGAAGAAACAGTTGGCAACCCAAGGAGCTAAGAAATGCGGCAAAAGCAAACAAATGGCAGCAGCTATGGCCTGGCCAGGCCTCATAGGGGTGGGTTTATTCTCCTCTCTTTGTGTGTGCGTGGCAAAGCAAGCAGCCATGTTGCTCTCGCTGTTATTCCACTCAGGAATTCCGCACAGCCACCCTCGGGGGCCAACAACAACAACAACAATAACAACATCTTCCGGCAGCTGTCTGAATGCGGACGCACGAAATGGAAAAAAATGGCATTTAAGAAAAGCGAAACGAGCAAAAATAAGGAGCTAAACGACTTTGGAAATTCCATTTTGAGCAAACAACAGGCAAACACCTCCCTCAACCCTATTCCCACTCAAGCTTTACCCCTGCCTCTAACCCTCACTTTGGCCAGTCTGGCCAAAAGCGTAGGAGATCCACTCGCAGCTCAAGCTATAGCTAGTTGTGCGTTCACTCTATGGTTGCACGACTTCTTGGTTGAACTGGCACACTGTAAGAAATTTGAATGGGTTGTAGTGGACAATAATGTATTTTCTGAATCATAAACTATTTATTTTCTCCTTTATAGATCTTTGAGATAGAGGTTGATATGTCAGTGTAGATTTGAGAAACACCACCACATTATTTCAAAACCTGCACTGAAATATTGATCTGTATCTCAAAAATATTCAAAACGAAAATCATCAATTGATGGATAGATTTTAACTATGATACATGCTATAGGTTTGTCTATACCAAAATAATATATTATAAGTGTGAAATTGCATTGAACTTATATTTGTTATTCAAACTGTGGTAAAATATTAAGAATCACAATTTTATTCAATCATATTTACTCAATGTAACTCGAAATTTAATCGGATTTTCTAATATTTTGGATAATTTTCGAAAATGTTATTTAAGGCTTCTGTATTAATTCTTTTAAAGTATATGCATAATTGTTTTTATCAACTGATGTATGTATAAGATATTCCCATATAAAATAAGAAGATTTCAGTTGCTTTTGGCCTTATGCTCTACCCACAGATGCTGCATCCACATTCATATACTGGGCCCTCCCCACTCGCCATGTGCATATACATTTATATGTATGTGTGGGGCACACATAATGCAAATCACAGAGAGAGGGAGAAAGACTGAAGAACAAGAGGGAGAGAGACGAGAGATAGCAGAAGACGAGCCAACGGCATCCAATCCAATATTTGCGCCAATAAATAAATTTAATGTACAAACTCCCCGGGCATGCGAGAGAATATTAAAAACGAAAATTATATTCTACCCAGAAGCTGCCACAGGCACATACACACAAATATGTATATATATCCATCCACAGTCATACGAGTATATACATATTCATGTGTGCACTGCGCATTTGCATAAATATAATTATGAAACGGAAAATTTAAAATTGCATTCAGCAAAAAACAAAACAAAAAAATTTATGCGGAAATTGAAATTATTATGCTACACATTGCAAATGGAACGGAAGAAGCCGCGGCTCCAAAAAAAAAAAAATATGCTTGCCATTTAAATTCATGGAAATAAAAACAGAAACGCTTCTTTACTCATTTTGTATCATTAAAATAAAACTAATTAATTAATGTTAAACTTTATAGTATACATATTCATGAGGTGATTGTGTATTTAAAATTTAAACAAGGACAACCAAAACTTAAACTAAAAGCATCAATGAACGGTAAGAAAGATCTTAGTTTTAAAAGAGGAAAAGGATTTACGTAACCAGGGTATCTATAGGATTGTAATTATATCTACTCTACTATCCTCTGGTTCTTTTTAATCATTTTATAATTATAGAACTATAGATATATTGGGATTATCTAAGTATTGTGTGTGCTCAACAGTTTTACTAGTTTCATACTCCCCGTTTACTTTTATAAGTAAAATAATTTTGAAGTACCTGTATAGCATTGATCAATGTTTTGAATAGGCCATTAAAATAATTTCTGCTATATAATAATTTTAATTTTATTGTAATAGTGTCATACATTGTCAACATTTATTCGAATCTACAGAAATACTTGTTTTGCTACTTGTTTCCTTTATAGTTCTCATCAGTTAAGTATGGGAATTATATGAATATCAATAGCATGGGGAATGATTGAGTCATTTACGTATTTATTTAACTGCATTTTTTCCTACCTATATATATAATTCTCCCACACGCATTTAGCTCAAGGGAAATTAGTTTTTATTTGTTTCCATGTTTTATATGTAAATAAAAACAATGTTAATAAATAACTTTAGTACTTAAATTATATTTATTATTATGGAATAAACATATCAGAGTATGAAACTTGTAATACTTGTAGCTATATCCTCACATATGCTCGGTTGCAGCTGGCTCTACAAAAGTTAATGTACGATAAATGTTGGTGTTCTGTGCGTATCTATACGTATGTATATATATGTGTGTGTTGGTGTATGTGTGTGTGTGTTTGCATATAACGCACTTTACAATCGAAACACGTATCGTTCATGTTTGGTGATTATAAAGTTTTAATGAATACGCAACACATTTCCTTCTCTCTGTCCCAGCCCTCATATGTGCTTCTCGTACGAGAATATATACCACTCCCTTCGGCATTCCAATGGCAATATTGGGTTTGCATGCTCGTTGCCTTTGCTTACTTTCCAATTCCCTCTGGCCCGAGCAGCACAACAACTGCAGCGGCATTTTATTTTTACAGCAGCATCACACAAAGCTCCTAGTCCCAGTCTCCCCTCCCTGCATGGCAGGGATATTAACACGTACATAGCAGGAATAGCAGTTGGAACAGGGGCAGGCGCAGGAGCATGGGCACAAGTGACAGGGATGGGTATAGGAGAAGCAACAGCAGCATCGCAGGATGTGCGAACGTCCTTACAATGCATAAATATAAACGACTCCCGAGTACCAATGACACCCCTTTTTTGCTCCAGCTCCTACACTTACTGCTTTCCTTCGACTTTATTTTCCGTCTCTCTTAGCCTCTCTGGCTCCATCTCCAAATATGTATATATCTCTTTCTCTTTGTGCATTTCGCCATTCAATTGGCTTGCGTGTCGGGTTGCTTACGTTCGATGTTCGTTTTACAACCGTATTCATATCATATCCGTCGTAGTATCAGAGCATTCGAAATGCCTTTGGTATTGCTATTTGGGATCGTTAAGGCGCACGCTTCTGTCTCTCAAAATTGTCATTGGTGTGTTTTAATATTCGCAAAACATGCAAATTATTCAAGGACCTTTGTAGAATAACCGCTTTCGTCTTTTCAACAGTTTTACAGCTGGCATATAAAGATATGCCTATATATATTGTATATACAAATATTCTTATGTAAAAACAAATCTTGATAAAAAAAAAAACTTGGAAAGGTACAAAATAGAATATATCCTTACTCCAAAGACAACATTCAATCATATACCACAACCAGGAGAATAAAAATTAAACTATTAGAATTAACGAAATTAATAAATCAGTCATTTGAAGCACAGTGCCAACTATTTCTAAAGTTTAATTTTTAATTTTAAATTTTAGTATATTTTATATCAAGATCTATTTAATTGGTCATTCCCTGCATATGCGACAATTAACAAAAGTTATCTGCAAATTAGATAAATCCGTGGAGAGATATTCGGTAATATGCAAAATAGTTGTGAAATAACTTTAAAAAACTGAATAGCATTTCACATACTATTTTATGGTGCACCAGTGCACTATCAGTGCACCGCAGCATTAAATATATGTGGCTTTAATTTAAATTTGAATGACTTCATTGTGATTATAATAACTTAATGTACAAGTGTCAATCGAACAGTTCTCTCTGTCACAGACAGTTAATGGCTCGCTGCTTGAGCTGAGCAAGATTGTAATATATCTAATAGTTGAAATGTAAGCAACCGAAAATATGCTTGGCGTTATAATACCCTGCAATTAGATGTATACTGCAATTACTTGGTAAATAAACTGTGTTAATTATCGAATCTATTTAAAATATCGAATCTAATTAAAATAAAGTCATATTTTATCGACACTCTGCAGCATAAACGTACGTATGTATCTTATCTAGATGTTGCATATATGAAATTTGTATATGCATGTCACACAGTACGTCTATCTAATATTAATATATATAGTATATTTGTTCATAAGTTTAGTGGATCCATCCTCACTAGATTGCGGGGTCGTTGAACATATAGACAGCCAGACAATAGAACAGGATTACAAGATCTACAAGATATTTCATCTATAAGACTGTATACTTTGTACTTTTATAGATATTTTAGAATTTGAATAGATGATGTAAAATTAAAAATTTATGTACTTTTGAATAGCACACTGTAGCACATCTATCTATTATACAATATAATATATATAAAATAGTGTATATATATATACATCCATATTTATACAGAAGTTAGCGGTTCAAACCTTACTAGTTTCGGGGATCGCTAAACATACAGACAGTTAGATGATTGGATAGGATTGCCTTAGACCGTGTTTTTTTATTTCAGTTATACCATACTCTCGTTTTCGTATTTTCAATGGATGCAGGGTATAACTATATATATATAGTCTATATATAATACGGGGGTCATGTTGGAAAGGTTTACGCTGCTTGTTAGTCAATTTAAATGTCAACTACAGCAGCAGCTGCATATATATTATAGACAGCAGTCGCTCGTTACTCGTGTTACCTGTGTTACCTGTTACCTGTGCACACTAATGAGCACAACAACAACAACAAAAGTAACAACAACATCATCAGCAGCAACAATAACAACAACAACAACAACCGCTGACAAGTTGCAATGTTGAAAATTAATTACACTGCGGATTGGCTGCCATGTTACCAGTTAATTATGACCTTTTATTATGCCGCGACTGTGTCGACAACAGACAGATGGACATACAGACAGACACACAGCAGACAGAAATACAGACGGACAGACTGACTGAGAGACAAGTTATGGCCGCAATGCTACACTGGTATTGGTCCATACGATACACAGTGTTAGCGATACGAAGCGGAGGAGTGGCCCGAAACGAGTTTCTTTGTCTTAGAGCTGTCTCTCCGTCTTTCTTTAGCTCTGTCTGTCTCTTTGTTTCTCGCTCCGTCTTTGTCTTTGAGCTCAAGCTGCCGCTCCCCGCCCTCTGTGATGGAGTCGTTTGTGTGTCCATAAATCCAATCAACGTTCCTTTTAATGGCGCTTTTCTTCATGCAACCATATTTATTAATTCCCTTTTCGCTTTGTGTTCTCTCAATTTGCGGTTGTGTTCTTCTTCTGTTTCTTTATATTTGTTGTGTTGCTTCTTTAATCTTAATTGAGCTACGGACCACACGTGAGTCAAATTTGATATTCTGATTATCTGAAACTAATAGCTCAACAATGATTCATTTTAAGCCAAAATTTTAAGTTTATCGCGATTGTCAGTTTACAGTTTCGAACAGACGCAGCAAATTTAAAATTAAAAATACGAATCGATTCATGGTAAACCTTGTTAACATTCGATCAGCTAATTTTTAATACAACATTAATATTATCAACAATATTATTCTAATTTAATTTAACATTGGGGTGAGTATGTGACAAAATAAAAAAAAAAGATACAGGTAATATGATGAAAATTGTTGATGTGTATCTTTAAAATCTTGATTTGTTTGGCTATAAATATCAGAATTTTCTTTTTAATAAATTAGTATTAAAATCCATCATAATAATATTTAAAATTTAAATTTTGGCGGCAATATTGATTGAATTGAAAGCAATAAATTACAGATTTCTGGAGAGGGGATGTGTGATTTTTTTTTTTCAGATGATGTCGAAATAATCTATCCGGAAAGAGGTCAAATTGGCATAGCTGATCTGACAATAAGTGTCAGCGTATAGCTCATTCGATCAATATTTTAAAAATTGTTAACTAAACAATTAAGGCTGTGAACTTGGGAAATTAAATAGTGTTGATCTGATTTCAATTATTTTATGCAACATATTATATTTAAAAGGATGAAGGGCAGTGTTATAAACCTCAGATTAGAGTCTTCTTTTGAATTATCATGATCGCAGCTTTAGACAGAAGATCATCTGTGAAATATCATGGTTTAATACACCTATACCTCGTTTTACACGGTGGATAGATTCAATATCATTTTCGTTTCCCTAATATTATTACCAGATTTATAATTAAATATATATAATTAAATTCGCTTTTAGCATTTTCTAAAATTTTTTTTTTGTTTTAATTTTGATAGATAGATATAGATATATTAATTGTTGTGGAATAGCGAAATATGTTTTCAGTTTGTAAACTTGGCTTTATTTAGAGTAAAGTTTTCCATTCGCTATATTAGACTTTGATCTATATTTAAATAATTTAAATAGAATAAAGCTAAAAAGTGTTGCTTTGAGGCTTTATAATTCCCATTTTTAAATTGCGCATTTGGCAGGACATTAAAATGCCACCAGAAAAGAATCAACACGACATTTACGCCAATTCAGAATGGAGCTGGTGGCAGACAGGGTGGGCGTAAGCGTGGGCGTGGGTTGGACCGTGGGCGAAACTGTGGCTCGTGTCCTGGCGAACTGGATCTTGATTAGAATTCTTAAATATTTATAAAAGAAGCGGAGAACGATATGGCCCATTGGCCCATTGGGCGCAGCGTTGAATGCAAACAGGTAGATCCAAATGCTGGGTGGCATTTGAAACTACTGCCTCGCCCCACCCACAGGGCCAACGCCCAAATTGTGGGCGTGTGAAATTTGCATAGAACGCAAATAAATGAAACAACAGTTAGTCGTGCAAGAATCGGGTTATGAAATTAACATTTGGAGCAGGGTGCACAGTGTGGCTGGACCTGAGACCTGGTCTGTGGCTCTGCTGAGCTGGCACTTGGCACTTGGAGGCGAAACTAAAAATGCGAAAAGTCGACAAAAAGTCTAAAAAGTTTTCGGTCTACCCATGGCAAACGGATGCTGAGCGAAACGAAATGAAATTTTCAGTTGAGTTGCCAACCCCAACCTCAACCCCAACTTCAACTCCAACTCCAACGCCAGCTGCCCCCTACCCCACCTTAACCGAGCTGCCCCAGATGGTTGAAGCCTGGGCATGGGGTAAATGGGGAATTGTGCTGAGTTGCCATTGCTAGTGCAACGGAGTTTGGCACAAGCTGGAATATTTGGCATTGAGCGCGGCAGAAGCAGCACCAGTGGCAAGTGGCAGCTTCTTCACGGGAGGACACACAGTCGACACATTTAACGATTATTGCCGGCCATTAAAAATAACAAGCAAAAGTTTTGCGCATAAAGCCGCTTTGGGGATTCATTCAACGTATCCGAAAAGCAAGCAAGCTAGCAAAAACTCTTTCGCCGAATCCTTTTGCAATTGCAATTGTTGATCCTTTCTGCCAACTGAGAGGTATTCTGCTTCGTATCGCTTTCGCTGCTCTTCGCAATCAAATCGCAAAAGTTTCAATTCAATTCGAGGCGAACTGAACATTTGTTCGATTTGCATTACTTAAACTGTTTTCGCTCTATTGTGCAATTGTGTGTATATTTACTTCTTAAATTCTTTATATATTTCTGTAAAATTACGAAGCTAAAGGAATTTTAATAATTTTATTAATTGAATTTTTTAAGTTATCCATAATAATATTTTTTTCGGTGTGTTTGAAATGCGCGCTTATGGCACATGCCTCTCAAAAGCCTATGTGTTTTCCGTTGCTATAGCAACCAGCTTTGCGTGGTGTTTCCAGTAACGTTAACAGCTGAATGGCAAAAATTTTAACATGTTTTTTAATACGCTCCCTAAACTCAAAATCAGAGTGTAATTTTAAACCTGTTTTATTGAAGAGCTATTAGATTTTGGTAACGGGACAGATTGTGGTACAAAGTCCCGTAGGAACAATTCATATTGGTTTTAACGCCACTGGAATCTGTAATATGGAATATTTACTGTTCCTTTACTCTTAACCTAACAGTCGATGAAGCCCAGTTTAACATAATACTTGAAACTGTATATAACACACAATTGAGACGCACCACAGTTAACAGAACGTTCAGCTGGTATACATTTTGTTGATTTTAACAATATAACAGTTTTACCCATCTACTAAAGTGCTCCACAGTTAACAGAGAGTCACTTAACTGCTAGTGAAATTAGTAGTAGATGGCTATACAACTTATTGAATATAAAGATATAACTGAATTTACTTCCCCCAAAACCCGCAAAATAAACGTTAAAATCAAAACGGGCCATTTTTAACACCAATATTAACAGCTGTTACTCAACATAATTGAAGTCCTCCACAGTTAACAGTACGCGAGGCTCTACTATGTTGAATTCAGCAATATAACAGTTTAACTCCTCTTAACGTAATTACTCCACACTGTTGAAGTGCTCCACAGTTAACAGTATGCCCGAATGCGTAACAGCTGACTGTATTAACCGATTGGTATTTTATGCTTTAATGCATACGGTCACACTAGGACAAACTTTGAAGCGTACATTTTCCTAGACAAAATACAATTTATGAAATAAATAGTAAACAATGGACAATGTTAAAGAGCTTATACAGTTTTTGCAGCCCAACCAGCGGCTCGACCTGAAAGCCGTCGCCCTAACCCATGTGCTCAGTAAGTCAGCAGAGTATTCATAGACATCGAGTGCAACACGTGCTCACCGCTCAGCGCTCACGGTTCATCATCCAATACGCAACATGTTGTTTACATTGTACAATATTGTTTGTCACAGGTCTCACTGGTAGTGCGGAGGGGAAAGAGGCAATTCTGTCGCTTGACGACATGTTGATGGCTATATTTGGGCTTACTCGAGACACGAATGCTACAGTTGCAAAGGACGCAGTGCTGTGTCTTATAAATCTCACGGCCGAGGAAGCCGGCGCAATAAAAGTCCACGAGCTGGCAAGCAAAGTGCTACCCGTATGCTATAAACCATTTTCATATTTATAGATACATCGATTCTAGTTAATATTCTTTGTAGAAGTTTGACATTGCGGATGCGGCGGCTCGGCAAATCGCGGATGAGCAAGCGGAGCTGGCGGATGCCTGGCGCATGGTGCTCAGCAATTTGACACGCGTCGAATCGTTAGTACATTCCATACTCAGTTCACTGGAGCCAAGTCTACCTCAGTTGGCCAAAGCTTTTGCTCGGTTAGACTTCAACAAGAAAAAGTCCAAGCTGCACTACTTGGCGCCAATTTTCTGTAATCTCACGCAAGTGCCTAGAGGACGAGAGCTGTGCTGTCAGCCCAAGTATCGGCTGCTGGAGAAATTGCTGCCTTTCGCCTCGTACGAGGAGAGTGTGGTGCGCCGCGGTGGCACCATCGGTATCATTAAAAACATCTGTTTCGACACCGTCTATCATGATACGATATTAAATGAACAGGATGATATATTGGTGGCCATCTTGCAGCCACTTTGTGGACCCGAAGAGTTCACCGATGAAGAGAATGACAAGCTACCCATACAGCTGCAGGTGAGTGCGACAACTATCCACCGATAAATATTCATATTCAGTGCCTCTCGCCGATTTCAGTATCTGCCAGAGACCAAGACGCGTGAAGAGGATCCCGACCTGCGTAAGATGCTGCTTGAGTGCCTGCTGCAACTGTGCGCCACTCGCCGCAGTCGCGAGCTCCTGCGCGTCAAAGGCGTCTATGAAATACTCCGCGAGTACCACAAGTGGGAAACGAAGGTGGGAAAGGACAGCGACTGCGTGTTGGCCTGCGAAAATGTTGTGGATATTCTAATCAAGTAAGCTGCAAGGGGTGTACCCAGCGAATCTTACTAAATAAATCTATCTTTGTATTCCAGAAAAGAGGAGGAAATTGGTCTAGATGACTACAGAAGTGTCGAAGTTCCAGTCGAGCAGGCGGAGAAGTTCGTGCAGGAAGACATTGACTATGTGAAGAACCTTTTAGATTAGATTACTTACGCTCTTCCCCAGTGACATTGTAAATATAATGTAGCCATAGTTCAGACCGCAGATTATATAGAATTTTCGTCAATATATGTATGCAGTTTTTATTCAGAAATGTTCATAGTTGCGTGTGTTATTGTGTTTTTGTATTTAGATGCCTAGAAAAAGGTTGCACGCACACTTTGTAAATGCAAAGAAACAATTTTGTAATTCAATTCGATTAGTTGCTTATGTATCATTTTGTTTTGTTTTAAACTAGTTATCATTTCGTTTATGCTTTAACTGTTCCAGCGTTTAATTGTATATATATAAACTCCTTAGGTGCTAAATACAAATGTTTAGCAATTTATATTTGCCTTTGAAACTTCTTGAATGTTTTCATACACTTTTGCTTGGTCGTTCGTTATATATGTAAGAGTTTAGATTCTTTTTGAGGACTCTTTTGAGTGTTTTAATTCGGTTGCTAGCCAATCAGGTGCTTTACGTACTATTTATGTATGTATGTATAAACGTTTGCTTGTCTTGATTAAATAGATTTCTGTGCTTGTTTTTTGTTTTAATTTGCAAGCAAGCGATTTCAGCAAAATTTTGTTATCTTATCAAAAATGTGCAAAGATTCGTTCGATTATTTTAGTTACATTTTTCATAGTTTCATATAAATTACGTTGACGTTCTGATGCGGAAACCATTGCAAGCTCACTTACCATGAAGAGGAATTAAATGAAATCTTTATGGATTTATAACTACATATTTGCGTATTATCATTAGTATTAGTATTAGTTAATATGATTATTATTATAAAATGCTATTGTTGCTTAAGCTTTGCACATAGAGTTAGCTTGGTCCTATTGGTTTTTCGTTATGAGTATGTAAAATTGTAGTTAGACTTTATAATTAAACGTTTAGGCCTAATGTACATAATTATTTTGCAAGTTGAAAACTTATTTGTTATTGTTAATTTAATTACACCATTACTTAGTATTTGTTCATTTATTTGTTAACTTAGAACTGCTTAGAATCAATCGATCGATATATCAAATTCCTGCGAAATAGGCCAGGCGCTGAGTTAACCAGTAAAAACAACTGCGAAACAGAGGAAGCCGTTCATAAAGCTGACGGCATTTTTAATCGTGGCTACCTAAAGAAACTAAGGTGCTAAATTCAATTAAAACGGTAGGTGATACTTTATGACGATCCAAATACCGAAACACTAAAGATAAGGCGACATTCTCTACAAACAGATTCAGTTTATTGTACACAAATCTTAATATACTCGTAGATGCACATGAATTTCTTGGAACAACTTGAGTGCAGATTATCGCATGCGACGCGATAGTACTTCGTATTCAAAGATCTTAACCTCCTCGGAACCGTATGGGATATAGAGGCAACCGTGGGAGGGATGCACCTTGCCCACCGTCAAAGTGCCAGCATGATAGCCACGACCAGCATATAAATCCTCGCCATCCACATTGCGACCTACACGAACAGCACCTGGTGGCACCTCACCGTTGGAACCGGACAACCAATCAAAGTTATGGCCATTGAGCACCTCGTAGTTCTCCAGTTCGATCTCCTCGCAGGCATAGCTTACGTACGCCTTGCCCTTATTGGGAATAACCTTTGCCGGCAATAGATCGTTGTTGTAGAAGGCACGACCCACAAAGATGGTGTCGCCATCGCTATCGTGTCCAGCAACAACAGCTTCCTGTGGAATAGCGCCGTTGCTGTAGTGTAGCCAAGTTTCTGTAAGGGATTACTGGTCTGATTAATTTCCAACCGAACGGTGGTACAGTGCTAGACTGCTTACCCTCCATTGCGTTCGACTTTCGAGTAATTACTAAACTGGTTTACCTTTTGAAGGTTTCGAACAACATTGGGGCTATTGATAAATCCTTATCTACCATCCAGTTGTTGCAGACTATGGTATGATAGCCCAGTATACAATCAGCGGATGAGTCAAGCCCATATTAAGTGGCATTATCAAGATCATAAAGCAGCTACAGACCTGACACTTAGTATACTATATCTTTACAACTTGATTAAGTGCATTTGAATGGACTTGGAATTTGTTTGAGAATGAAAGTAAATTTTTGGGGGATTTTTCTATAAATATTGAATTAACCCCACAACTATAAGTAATCTGTGATAAGTTGAATTGAAATGTCTGGCCGCGCTTTAGCAATGTTACCAGACAGTTCTATATGACTATATATGCCTGACTCAGAATTCTGTTGTGTACGTAATTTAATTTAATACTAACGTCAGCTTGGCAAAAAGATGCCGTAAATCTTTAGCATATGTAAAATAATTGTAAATATACTAGAATAGCGTTTGATTAAGTGTAGAATTTAAGTATACAATTATTAGGCTTGTTTCGCAGTTATACCGATAATTTGTTAACTCTATCTAAATGGCCACTAATTCATTTAATTTAATTTCATTTAATTAAGTATATTTATAATAATAATTGTTTATTCAATTGCCTAAAATTCAGCATCATCTAATAAATCATGTAATCAATTCATCAATCATGTCCATATGTTATTCATTTTTTCTATTTACAATAGTCGAACAATACACAAGTGAGTTATTAGTTTAAGTTGTAGAGTAAATGCTTAATGTTACTTAGCTAAAAATAATTGCAATTTGAATTTGAATTATCGTTAAATTTTGCATTTCCTTTCTTTTATTTTTTTTCGTTTATGTTTGAACTAGCTTTGATTCTTGACTCGATATAATCTTTTGTTTTGCCTAGCAGCGCTTAGCGTTAAATACAATAGTTTTAAATTTAGTTAATAGATAGTTTTATAATTTCCATATATTTTGTTTTTTTTTCTGTTTTTGTTTCATCAATTATTGTTAAATAGTTGTTCAATATTCATTTATAAATCACATAATTGCTTGATGAATTCCATATATAAATACGCCATATTATCCTGTGTTATCCTTCTCTGACTGTAAGTGAGTCTGTGTGAGTGTGGCTGTGGGTGTGGGTGTGGGTGTGGGTGTGAGTGGGTGTGTTAGGTGCAATTGTAGACACTGAGATTTTAAAAGAGATAGCAGATAGTAGTTTTAGCCAATAGGAGAGGTGTTAGTGGGACAGACAAGGTATGAATTGTGTACAAATATTCGCGCAGCTGAATTATATTAAATGCTTTTTTCTCGTTCACTTTAAGGTCCAAGGAATGTCAGCTTCTGCTCCAGCTCCAGCTTCTCACTTTTATCGCCCTATTCATGTTGATCTCCTTGTTGTTGTTGTTGCTGTTGCTGCTACCTTGAAGGCAGCATAAGCAGAAGCATGGCAAGTGACACGCTAAGTAGCAAGGACGGAGGGACGTCCTTTGGGTTGCTTCCATTGCAGGCATCCGCATCACTGCAGCTCTGAAGGCAGCCATGTACGTATCTGGGAAAGAGACAGACACAGAGAGAGAGATAGAGAAAGAGAAAGAGAGAGAGAGAGAGAAAGGGAGAGAAGGAGAGAGAGAGAGAGGGAGTAAGTTAGCGAGCAGGAATACAGATAATGTTAAGTTATGGCTGCGACAATGGGAATATATTAATGCCAGCATTCCACACACAATGGTAACATATGAATTTTCTTAGAGCACACATGTGCTCCATTTAATATACGTTAAAAGATATGGAACGCATCCGGAAAAAAACGAATTTATCAGTGAAGCATTTATAAGTACATACAGTAACAAGAGATGTACATAAATAAATAAACAAGTTGCATTCTTTAGTTGGCATTTAAGCGAAAAAATGTGATTTATAGTTAGTAATTCAATCGTTTTAATAAAAATATACTCTTTTAAAAAAGAGAAAATGTTTAAGTAGAAAAATGAGATATGCTTTTAGGATCATTAAAACCATTACATATCTTACATATGCATGTAAACAAATTATGTATAAATTGACAGAGAGTCTATCATATAATGCAATCTTCATGTTAAATGTTATTGCAATTTTAAGGCTGTTCAGGTTTATGGCTCATAAAATATGCCAACATGTCAAAAATACGTTGAGCCATAGGTAATAAAAGCAACGTTTAGATGAGATGAGTTTACTTAAAGTTGAGTTTATTTGGTAGGTTGGGATTTACGTACTTGTTATCATAGTAGAATTTACCACAATGTGACATTCTTATAATCTCTGTGTCTGTCGTGAGGGTGCCACTGTCCAGGGCGCAGCCTCGCACTGTTATCGTGATGCCAGTTTCAGCTGCGTACAAAATGAAACGGAGTTCAATCATATTGGTTACAACAATCCAGTAATGCCATAATCTCTATTTGATCTCATCACTCACCATAATAGCCGGCGATTTTAATGCACGCCGTTGCCGGAAAGAGGCCATCGCGACCCTTCCGACCTCCCATACAGGGTGACTCAAGTATGGCCGTGGAATAATTGTTATGAAATGGATCATCGCACGCCTTATTGGCGCCGTTATACGAAACGCACTTGAAACAGTCTATGCAGTTGCCTGTCAACAGTAATAGAAAGCAATAAACAAATTGAATAAGCTTGTTTGTTCGGTTGAGAGCTGAGAGCTTTGTTGATATTGGCATCTACGATAAGAGAACGAAATGAATTCAATTCCATTCAAGAATTTATACTTTTAGTATAAATAAACGAACAAATTTGAATTTTTAATTCATCATATACGTATCTGCATCTGCTCCTAACCTATTGGTACTTACCACTGCTGATGAGCATCCCGAGGAGCAGCGCCAGGCAGCCGAAGACTTCCATTGACGTGGGCGCCGCCATGTTTCGTATTCCTTTCACGGGATTCTAAAATGAATGGACTTTGGATTTTGGATGGGCAATGTTATATGGCCCACTGCCAATTGGGGCGCTGCAACATTTTTCGCTTGGTTTGATATTCGGTTTTTATTTTCTTTTTTTTTCGTGGGCTGTAAGTAAAGAGCAAACACACAAAGGCATTACAAGCTGATTGATTATGCGACTTCGGTTGATGCCCTCGAAATTGAAAATGAAAATATGCCAAATCAGTTTGGTCTGCTGTCTCATTCTTGCCATTTTCATAATTGGCTTTTGTGCAAATCCTCCAGTCCATGGAGGGCAAAAGTCAATTCAGATTCGGATTTTTTTTGGGATTTGTAAACGCAATGCTTGCAAGCGTTAGGCTCGTAAAAAATCAAAAGTTTTACCCCTCCTCATCCGGTCGCATATGGTCTCAGTCTCAAACCTCTAGGCGGCAAGCCATAAAAATTTCGTCGGAGTTGGCGAAATGCAATTCGAGCGAAGAAGCCGCACAGCCAGCCAAAAGAAAAGGTAATAAATTTCCCAACGCCAATTTTTGACACAATTTTTGTTTCAGCTTCTTCTTCAGGACTGGCCAACTGGCCATGGCAGAGGAGCAGGCACAGGGAGCGGCGTTCCTGGACGGAGAAAGCATGTGAAAGCGTGTGGCATATTTTTATTGCAGGAGTGTAAATAATTGCTTTTCAGTCGATTTTCGTGTCGAATCCGCGGGCTCCATACTTTTTTATAGTTGTTCTTCTTGTTCGTGTTTATAGTTCTTGTTTATTTTGTTTTGAAGTTGTTGTTTTTGTTGTTGGCAGTTTAATGGCCTAGAGGTGATTGGTTTGGGTTTTTACTTCTCTTCGGTCTCACATCGCAAATTATGACAAATGCTTTTGACTTATGAGCTGAGACTCTGCCAAAGCGCTCTACTTAAGTCTTGAGCACATTATTTATGTCGTCTCCCTTTCTTCATTTTTTTCATCTAGTAATTTAGATCTGCTACATGCCAAACAAACATAATAATTAATTGTCATTACACTGCAAGCAATAAATAATAATATGATATGTCCTTTTTTTTCTGTCCCTCTGGCATTCAACCTGCTATGCTATATACCATCAGCTTATTAGAATTTATTTTGTATTAGGATTACAAAGTTTTTAATTTTTCTATAAGGGGTTTCTATAGCCAAATTCAAATATAAATCAAACAAGATGTTAGCCTAAATCAAATCGCTTGTTATAACATTCGCGATACAGATTAAAGTTTCAAAAGTTCGGAAGGCACTACAAATTCCAATACTAATAAGTTTATTATGAAATATGCAAATGCAGACATGCTGCTTGCTTGAATATGCCATGTATTGTCAATTGATGATTCATTATCCCAATTATGATAGTTTCAGGAATTTATTTTCAACTTTCAGACCATAATTATACCCTCCATGTCATAAATACACGAAATTAGCTTTCATGTAAAACAAGTAAATTTAGGTCGACATGAGCTGTGCGTACCCATACCTGGCTGATAAATTATTCAATATAAAACAAGTGAAACTACGATGGACGACGCAGCTGTTATTTTGGCTGGCATTTCAGGCATAAATTAAGCATACCCTATGTTGTGTGGAAGCCACATAAGTTAATATACATGAGATTCATGCCCATTGATATGATCGCAATGGTTATAAAATTACGTTTGAAGCAAATGATTGATAGCATTATGACATTTGCTAGGAATTCGCATACCTTAACCGGCACATTGCTTTAATGCCTTCACTTTTCGCCATTGCCATTTGGTGAATACGTTGTAATTAAATTGCAAAAGTTGTTCGACTCCTGCTACTAAAAGACCTTAATTCTATTTGCAAATTAGCCACTAAACACCCTAACAGGTTGGGTAACTGTCCTTTCAGCTGCTACACAGGAAACAGTCAGCCCATTCAGCGACTGTGTCTGACGTGAACGGAAGTTACTCAGGCATTTCTGCTCTTTTATTTTTATTTTACCTTTCCTTTAGGTCTTCTATTCTTTG
Organism: Sphaerogastrella javana; assembly: GCA_037040025.1. Lineage (NCBI taxonomy): Eukaryota > Metazoa > Arthropoda > Insecta > Diptera > Drosophilidae > Sphaerogastrella > Sphaerogastrella javana. Next base: position 15,426 of record JBANCZ010000066.1, on the reverse strand, counting down.
ACGCAAATGAAGTTTGCTGCCTGTGCATTGTGCCATTGTTGTGGTTGCCTTTGTGTCCCGTCTATGTCTTATAAATATATAAAAGTTAGACTCGCTGTCTCTTTGCATCCTGTCAACAGCATGTCTGCTCTCATTGTGGCCTTTTAACGATTGTCAATATGCCTGTGCTTCCTATACATTTTCCCTATCTATGAGTTTCGCTCTCTTTATTTAATTTATTGCCCACCTTTATGGCCGAGACAACTGAACTGAGTTGCCAAAGAAACCATTATGACTAGGCATAAAATATATCGTACTTGTGCGTTCGCTTTTGCCTCATTGACTGGCAAATCCTATAGTCACTGAGCAGACGCAAAAAGCAACTCAATTAGATTCTTCACTTTCCTATTTTTTTAGCCAGGCTTTTTTCACTTAACAACAGAAAGCTCTAATGCCAGCTTTTTTATGTTAATCTGGTTTATGTGGGAGGTCAAATGAATTTCCACGCAGCGTGCATTAAAAATGAAAAATGATAAAGCAAGGAAATTCAGCCAAATACATATACCCTTTGTTCTGCCCTTTTGAGGCATCTCTGAAACTACAGGTAGGGGAGGGAGAAAGCGTAAGCCAACTTTAGTACAAAGAAATATGTAAAATATTTCTGGAGAATACAAATTTTTAAATGAGGGCTTAGGAAGCTAATTATAGTATATTGTCTGGTTCACTAACGAAAATTACATAATGTAAGACAATTTAAAGCACACGCTGCTTACCGTTAACGGAATTAACGATTCCTTTGTCTTCTACTAAAACCGAATGATTTATTATGATTTTAACTGTGACAATGATAATCTGCACATAAGTAGGCTTCGGTTCGATTCTCTTTGCTTTTCTAAGCAAACGGAGGCTGCCCAGGATAAAGCATACAGCAATTTCGATATTATCGGTAAAATCATCACCCCTTTCCCCACTACTTTCAGCTCCTCTTGGTTCTCTTAAACAGTTGACAAGGGTTCATAGTGTCACGAGGCGACAAAAAAGTCAATCCGAAGGGCAGACAACCAAAATTCAGGCACAAACTTTCGACAAAGGACTGAATCCCTGTCTTTTCTACACACCTTCTGTTGCCGGTCTCTCTTTCAGAAAGTCGTGTGTGTCATTGTGCCGTAATGGCCTGGAAGTAAATGCTACACAGAATGTCCATTTTACAGCTTGGCTTTTGAATTTCAATCAAAGTTACAAAGTTTTTCTACGTTTTTAAATATTTCCCCTCTTGTTTAGAAAAAGACCCAGCCTAAATTTCACTTTCTGTCAAATTAACTTAAAATAAATTAAACTTAAACAAGCAAAATGAGCACATAATGAAAACTTCCTATGGAAATTTGTCGATTATCAAATTTACTTTTACTTTTCCTGCTTTTTGCTGCTTTGTCTAGCAAAGTTTTTGCAAACTTTCGCTTATTGTTGGGCTCATTTAATTATTTTCTAAATTGGCTACCAACTTTGTTAGTTAATTTTCTCTACTACATTTTGTTTTTCTAATTTTCATTTTCCCTAGCATATTTTTCCGACACACTTCTTTTCACCCTCCCCCCTCGGACAAACGTATCTTCCTACCAGCGGTTGTGCTTGGGGTTACCCGTTGTCACCTAGAGGCGAAATAATTTCACACATGTGGATTCACACATGAATACGATCCCGCACATATACACACATAGACACGTTCACATATAGAATCACAAGTGTGGATGCAGGAAATGCATTTGCATAACTGTGAACGTTTGACGCACATTTTGTTGTCGCTGGAAAATGGGGAAAACTGCGAATTGCATTTTACAATTTACAGCTGCAATTTGCAGTTAGCTTCAATGCAGGCACGTGTATATCTTGTGTGTGTGAATATCTGTATATATCTATGTATATCTGTAAATATCTGTGTATAATTGTATATATGCGAGTGTAATTGTTCTGATTTCCCTATAGTAAGTGTGTGAAAATAATGCAGCAACAGCATAAAAAGTGACATAAACGCAGAGTTTAAAAAGAACCCGTTCCGAATCATAAGCAAAATCAGTTATTACCATTCATAATTTAATTAAAAGCTGTTAAAAAGTTAATTAAATTACTTTGGCAAAACAAACAATAAATCCAGCTGAATATGCAAATGAAAAAACGATTTCAAAGCGAACCTTCCATACGGATATTATGTATTGAATGCTAAATTATTTCAAATTTAAGTTATTAAATTCAATAAAAATATTTTGCAGAACCCTTTCCTTTCTCATCTGAGTTGTTGTTTCTTTTTACAAGAATTTACAGTGTTGATTAAAAACTACAAATTGTTCCCAAATTCCATTAAATGATCCCCTCTTTCCGCCTACAATTTGCCTTTTCCGTGTTTCACTTTGAAAGCCAATTAAGTGTGTCCTGTTTACTACTAACTCCTGTCTTATCCCTCCCTCTTTTTCCTATGTTACACCAACTATTTATGGGCAATGCTCTGTGGGTCTTTAACGGAAAACGTTTAATGGACGCACACTCCAAAAATGTAGCAAACTCACGCAACTTCTTCTTCTTGGGAACTCCCTCTTCCTGCAAATAATAGGAGATTTATGTCCAGGCTCGTGAATGGGACCCGGCTTATGTAGCTTTCTCTTTCTTTTACTATGTATCTGTCTCTTGGCAGTTTAATGTATTGGCTTATTGCCATTCCTACCATTAGTTAAGTACTTAAGCCAATTTTTTCAATCATTTCGTCCCACTCTGAATGGTTTGTCAATTTGAATATGCCCTGAGTACGAATCAATGTGAAGCTCTTAACTCGGCATAATCCCCATTCATTGGAATATGAAAAGCTGGTGTTGAGATGTATTCAACCACTACACACTCCACATAAACCACATGCAACCACTGCAACACATTCCAGCTGCATTTGTGGGTACCCAAACAGCCGTCCATCTGTCCATCTGGGTGTAAATCAACACTGCGACATGCGGATCGTTGCCAATTTCACGCTGCAACCTCATAACGTTCCAATTATTCGCAGACCCCGTACTCATTTTAACTCGCCTTATCTCAACGATAATCAAATTTCACTGCACGCTGTGCTGATTGAAGTGCAGAGCTAATATAGAGATATTAGGACAGAGGGTAATTACAAACAAGTTAGTTTGAAGCCCAAAGATATAATATTAAAAGTTGGGTTTCTGTTCCACTCTATTTAAGTCCAATTAAAGTTTTCATTAATTTTATTAGCATCCAAGATCAAATAATTAATTTCATTTAATTCGATTGTGTTCGTGATAAGAGAATACAATTTTATTCTCATTCATAGAATTCATTTAAATGACACTTTTCTACTTTCCACTTTCAAAGAACTGGAAAATGCATTGAACCTTGGCCAGTTTCACTCTTAAGCTTAAGCTCAAGCTGAAAGAAAATGTTCATTTGCACTTTAGAAGGCGCTCAAGACTTCTGGCCACTCGAATGGAACGAGACAAGATAAGAAAAAAGGCTAAGACTGCACTCAATAGTTGTCTGGCTGGAAAAGCAGCTTAAGATATTTTCATCTGCTGCTACAACATGCAAAGCAGCTCAGGCTGCCCCCATCCTCCATTTCCACCTTTTGCCCTACCCACCACATGAATTGCACTTCAAAAATGACAGCTGATGGTGCTGCTGCTGGGCTAATTAAGAACTTAATGATGTGGCAAACTGGCTGTAAATGATGCACATTTAGAGGCAGCTAATCCTCTTTTACTCTCTCTCCCTCTCTCTCTCTCTCTCTGAGACCAATTGCTTTATGTGTCAGTCTCCAGGCTCTGTTATATCCTATCCACGTTGTGCTCTTGTTCGATGACACTCGACCGCAATTGGCCAAACACAAAAGGCGACCCTCTGCCAGATATAGTTTGAGTGTATTTGCCACTCAATGACTGCCACTAGTTGGAAGGAACCGCTGCTCTCACTTTCACTCTTATGTGTATACCCCTTAATATTTCCCTCTTTCGTCTGTTCATACGCTTCAGTGACCAAACGAGGCAGTTCACTGTCGTTGTTTCTATAGTAGAGCAAAATTCATTCGCATGATGTCAATTCCACGACAGTTAGGACGTGGAAACAGACACAAAGGGGCCTCACTATGCTCAGCATGGGAAGCAGTAGGTAAGCTTAGTTTTGGCGATCTTTCGATATGCTTTTCGTTAGTCTCAGGTCAGTTTTGTTTCTTGGATTACCTAATTGTGTGGTTTATCCTGTTGCTTCACTTCGTTGGTCAAGGAAATTAATGAATTGGCCTTGGTTTACAATTTTATCGCCAACTTAAAAAGTAGGAGAAGCGTAATAAGTTAGGAGTAAGGGAGTACCAAGACGTGCCCTGCATGCAAAGATATTCTAAATGAATTGCTGTACTTCAGGTTTCATTTGCTGGGGTCTCAGCTGTTGTGCTGAACTAATTGACATAATACACTAAATAGGGAAATCAGGCGAAGGGTGTGGTGACAGGCAGGCAGAACTGGGGTTAGGGCATCTTTTCTAATTAATTAAATTATGCCAGCAAAAGACTTTGTTGTTGCTTAGGATACTCACATTTTTACGTGGAATTTTAAGAGGCTTTTTTCATTAACTTATAGTGTATGAGGGTGACAAGGAGATGCGGTGGATTGGAAGGAGGATATCTTTATAGCATTGATTTTGTGTTTAATAAAATGATGGAAAAGTTATGAAAATGAAACAAGCCGCAGATTATTTTTTGGATGAACAACGACACTTAACAATATCACCAAAATAGAAACCTTTTGATCTATTTAAATATTAGATTCCATTTGTAGTCAGTTTGTAGAGAACAATCTTTATTTAATTATGTATTTATTCGTCGTTCTGTTAATTCTTTAATGAAATAACCTCACATGAAAATAGGGAAAGCAACAAGAAAAGTGAATGCCATTTGCAAGTTCCGTAGCAATCTAAATTTTTAAACAATTCCATGAATAACAAAACAGCAATCAACACATATATACGCATTGTTACGCCCATTGCCTCCCACTGTTATCTATTAAATTCTTCCATAGTCTTTTCTCTGTGCGGAAAGTTGAGCCAAGAAAACTCAATTTAAAGTTCAGTTCCTCGGGCTTCTTCAATCTTAGCACTGAATGACAGATTGAGGAACTGACGTTCCAGGCATGTGAAGTTCAAGTTGTTTATGTCTCATCCTTGCTCCCTTTCTATGTCTCTTTACTTCTGTCTCCTTCCCTCTGTTTCTTAGAGTGTGAGCATCTGTGTTCTCGCGAGGGTCATGCACGCAGGTGAGAAACCAAATGAGTAACCCTGGGGCCACACATTTTCTAAAGACAGCAAAAGTTGAAACTCAAATGAAAATGAAAAGTTTTGCAGATAAAGCGAATACCAAGACATGATTAAACATGTTTTCATACGACACACATGCACCACCGAGATAAAGGCCAACCGACAAGGTAATTAATTTGATGTAGTCGGCTCAATGGGAACAAGGAGACTTCTCCACACAAGGAATGGCAACATTAAAACTTAAGCTAATTAAAGTGGTTATCAAAAATATTTTCAAGTTTATGTGCATGCGTGGGAAAATTAAAATTTCACACAGAATTTCAGACAAATTATGTTGGAGCACTTAAGCGCGTGTTAAATCACAACAAAAACAGGCTCACTGCCTCCGACTAAGTCCGGATGAGTATGGTATACGGATATGTATACTTGTTTTCGTTGTTTGTGTTTATCGCATCGCAGTCTCTCCTGTCACTCCATGTGCTTCTTTCCGTTTATACCCATGCAAATATTTAAACATGGGAGAATATTCCTCTCTTTGCTTCTTTTATCTGTCAACTTATGATGCGGCTTTGTCTCTGGTTTCGGCACTGCGTGTTGGGTGTTGGATTTGCACATCTAATTAAGTTAATCGCCTCACGTACACTTCACAGCATAAATGCGGTACATCCACGTTACTTGAAGGCATGCTAAGTGTGTGATAATTTGGCACTTGTTAGTTTTAGTTTACACAGTTGTAACAGAGACAGTCGATAAATAAATTTAGATAATGAAGAATAATTCGCGGAAGAAATCATTTAAGATTTTATAAAAACGGGAGTACATTTATTGATCAGTTATCCTAGTTATTGAACTGAATATTCTGAAATAGAATTGTTGAAAAGTGTTTGCATATATATCCCTAAAATATATGAGTTTATACAGGTAGAATTTATACTCAGTCCTTTGGGTAACTCGAACTCATACAAGCTATAGAAATATTCTCTATTTATGTGAGGGCCGTAAATTTAAGGCAGCTCTATTTATGACCACGATGCAAACACAATGTTGCACTAAGTCAGTAAAGTGCACAATCGATGCTCAGCTCTAGTCTAACCTCACTTTGCACAGGAAAGAGTAATAAATAAGGTGTGAACATTCAAAGTGCCTAGTTTACGGCTATTATATTAAGAAATATAACTGCAAAAGTTTTTTTTATTAGAACTTCATAAATAACATAAGTACAATGTTACATTTAAATGACCTAGCATTGAATTCTTGAATTACATTACCTAGAAATGATAGTCTTCACTTCAGTGTGTCACAGGCAAATTGACTTTGTTACTCCTGTTCGCGTTTGTTTCGTCTCGAGGTGCATTGCACCAATAATTTCTCATTATTTTTCAGGATGCTGATATACAGCACTCGAAAAAGGGATCTCCAAAGAATGAGCTAGCCGTCAGTTATCCTGTGCTGTTTAAAGCAGGCATAGACAGAACTAAACTGTGTTTATATCCGTCTGCTGCTCCTTTATTGGCATCTGCCCTACTCCCTACTTGAAGAGACTTGATTCTGACGTGTCTGATGCAGCAGCTCATCAAACAAAGTGCATTTTGTTGTTATGCAGTAGACCATACAAACAATGAGAAGGAGCAATGGGAATGAGAGGAGCGAACTTCAACAGTTCATTTTTCTTCTTGTGGCTCCATTCTACTTGTCTGTTATCTCAATTTCTCTATTTTCCATTTTTCTGCAGTGAATATTTCTATTAATTCTAACCAACGGCAACAACAACATCAACAACGACAATGTCTGCTCATTTTTTAGAAAATTCTTTTACTTATTTACAAAGTGCGCAAAAATGCTACAAAGAATGCAGTGGCAAATGGGAAATAGGACGATGGGGAGCAGTAGAAAAGAAGTAAAGCAACTGTTAAGAGTTGTAAACCTCAAGCTGAACTTTTAATGTTCCTAGGAGCTAAATGAAAAGCGTCTTCTGCGTGTCTCAATAGTGCAAACTGGCGCAAACTTTCGTCTTTTTCCTGCACATAAATGTTCGAGTACTTTTCGGCATTTACTCAACTGCACAGAGAAACAACGAGTAACACAGAATGGGAGGAAAGAGCAGGAGAAAGTTTTTTGTTGAGCCTTTGTGCAAATATTTTGCACGGAAATTGCATTTGCGGTGCCGCTTGCAACAATTACAACAACTGCAGCAACAATGAGGGGTTGATGATGGCGTGATAATTAAAATTGCGCAAAAAGTCTGAGCAAGAGAAGCGAGCACCGAATGCAATGCGGCGTGTTAAATGCGGCAAGTCTAGCTGGGGAATTGTGCGAAATTGCAATGAATAAGTATTGGATTTAATAATGTAGAGAAAACGAGAAATGCTAGCGATACTAACTAAAAGGTAAATAAAGAAATGAACCAATTAATAAAGGAGTTCTAATATAGTTAATGATGAAATTCAAAAATACATCAAATACACACAGAAACACATATATGAAAAACAAAGCTACAGGAATTCCTCTTTCGGAATTGTTACTTTGTAATTCTGAAGTTATGCTAATTTTATGATAGTCATATTAAAAAAAAAAAATAAATATATAAAGTTAATCGTAAGCAATATCCTCAATTTCATATCCTTAAGCTCTTTTTTCAAAACTCTGCATACTCTGGTATTTCCATAAAATTCAACAATATGAAAACAGATTTAGATTCTTTGTAGTTATGGCACTCCATTAAGAATTTCAAGTAAACAACAACAATAAAAACCCACTCAAATTCGTCTTAGTGGTAAATGCTGAAATAATTAAGGTGAAGTCGAATATTGAACTATATAAAGTTTTACCAACTGAATAAAATATAAAGAAAATAATTTGGAAATGTAAAATATCACAAGAAGGACGTGAAGAAAGAAATAAAGTTGTTACAATTTAACTGAAAGTTTAATGCAAGAAATGGCGAAGACAAAGTTTTTCAATAAGCGCAATGCCAAAAACAAGGCTCAACATGTGCTCAGAGCTGGAATCGGGAACGGAGAGCGGAGAAAGGAGAACGGAAACGGGGAAACTACAGAGCTGCGAAAATGCTTGGGAGGCAAGTGAAAGTTAAGTGAAAAAATAAGAGAAAGTAGAGAAACTGGCAACGAAAATATGGAAGCCAAGGCCAGAGGGCATTATAATTTATGATAAGCCAATAAAAATAATTGAAATACATTAAAGGCAAGCAGAAAGGCAGGCAGGCAGGCAGGCAGACAAGCAACGCTCAATGGCACACACATCAGTCGATATTAACGTGTTCTGCTCATATGAGGGTACAACGAACCCCAACTCGACAAGCCAAACCTATCAAACTTCTCTTCATCGATTGATGGAAAGAAAGCCGAACTGGAGGCAAGAGAATATTAAAGTAATGGCACGCAATAAAAGGTAAGGCATAAAAAACGACACGGGAATGTCAAAGTTGAGCTGAGACGTTGAGAATGAAGCAGACCTCAAGGCATTGTGATTGCGGCTGACGCCGTGTGAAAGGTTTGAAATAAATATATAAAACATTGCGGAAACGCACTCACCATCCGATGGGTTAATATTTCAAAAGGAGTCAATCAACTAACTGTTTGATTTTCCTCTTCTTTGCTGGAGCGTAAAGATGACAAAAGACTGTGATTTGCGTGCATGAGAGAGGATTTCCCATACAGCTTACCTTTCGGAGTGTAACGCTGCGTATTCGTAATCTGTGTAGGCAGTAATAAAATGAGAAATTGCACACGTAATTCACATTACTGTGAGTTGTTTGTGACATGTATGAATTACACAAACAATGGCTCTTTAAACATTAATGTACTATGTCATCTGGAGATATTGTCTCAAAAGTTCTACATAAAAATTTATTATTTTATGCAAATACCCTTAGCCCTTATGAATAAAAGCAAACAAGTTTTATGTAACATTTTCAGTTTTCGCATAAACTTATCTTCTACTGCTTGACGGACATTCATCAGCCTAACAAGGAAACAACACTTTAACCACTTGAGCCTCATTCCCATGGCCACAAAAAGTTTCCGTGTTAAATTTCACAGCTTTGGCTTTGGCTTTGGCTTTGGCTTGTTAAGTTTCTTCTGTTTCTCTGATCAGTCGCGGTTGATGTTGGGACATTTTCCGCTTGACGACATAGCTTTAATTGAATTTATACGCTTTTCAACTTAATGTTAAAATGCAATTTTAAATATAAAATGTTTTATTTCTCTTTTCACGATGTATACCTAAAATATTAATGCACTCTTTATTCTCTTTGAATGTGCATATTTTTTCTATTCAACTTCATGCCCACATACATACGAAAATGGACCGAAACAAGAATTAAATGATTCTGCCACATCATCAAATATGCAACAAATTAATAAATTTCATTAAATTTCAATTTGTTTCGCTTTTGTGGTTTCCGGCCGACGCCAGCAACAAAAGCGATCGAAAAAAACCTGCTGAGTTATTTTCATTTTCGTTACAACATTTTTATTATGTGTTTGTGCTTTACATAATACAACAGTGAAAATTCCAGGCATGAAATAACAACAAAACAACAAGACGAACAACATTCACAACAACATAATATTTTCTTTTCATTACGTTTGAACGAGAGGGAGAACGGCGATAAATGTGACAGCAACAACGATTATCATAATGATAACAACAATAGCTTCTGGCTTCGTCAGCAGACACGTGTCCTGACATTACAGGGCGTATGATTGTCACTTTCACATGCGAATACTCTGTTGATATCCCTCTCATCCCTAAAAGGCCATTAGACCATTATATAAAATATATTTGTAGTATATATACTGCGCTATATATAGTTGACCATACCTACACTTTTCGAAGTTGTCCCCCATCTGAGAGGCCAAAGTTGCAATTTCGGCCACAACAACGTATCGCAAAACTGCAGCTGTCTACTGCTATTTCATGGGAGACTAGAGGAATGGTTGGGATTCAACTTGCAACCTGAATAGAATTTGACATTTTAAGCTGACTCTGCGCTCTGGGTATCTCTTTGGGCAAATGCAAAGGACAGCAACCTAGGTAGATTCGTAAATTGCAAGCGTATGTTGTCTGATGTGGATCAAAAAGTTTGTGCCAAAAACCAGAAGAGCCAAAGTCGGATGGGCTTTGATTAAAAGGCTGTGTGCTCAACTAGGATTTGGTTCAGCCGAAGCCTAATAGAATAGTAGGCAGCAGTAGTGTAAGGATGTGCACGTGTTTCCATGTCTGTCAAATGGATTTTCATTCGAGGACAGCTGGTGCACTGATGCACTCAATCGGAGGTATTGGTGATTTGAGATACACAGTCTTTACTGCTTACAAAGAACCTTAAAGAGTTCAGTGCATCCGAATTTGTCCTTTATTCGTTAAACCACAAAAGCAACAAATAACAAAAAAAAAGGGCAAAGTAAACCGCAAAAGCAATTTGCTGATTAAAAATTTAATACAAAGGCAAACAGTGTGTGTCTAATTTATTTATTACGCTCTCATAAATTCAATGCAAAAACAAAGTAAAATAATCCTTTCATGTTATACCTCACTTCGCTTCGCTTAATGCGCCTTCACCTCAACCCTTCATTCTATTCTCTTTCCTCTTATGAAATTGGCTTTTAAAATATCACGTATACGCACCGCATGCTGATAGCCGCCTCTGAGGTTTTCACATAAATCAAAACTCATAAATTTTATTATGTTCATTTTTTATATTTATTTGGTTAACGAAAACAGAGAGTTGGTGAGCGAGAGCGCAATGAACTCTCCAGCTGGGAAATAAAACCCCAGGCAGGCGTCCGTTCATAGGAAGGGGAGGGTGAACATGAATTCACACACTTGAAATGCTTTTAACTACGCATTTTATTAAGTCAGTTAAATAATGTGATTAGGATTGAAGTATTTTGAATTATTAATATGATAAGGGATTACAAATGTCGGGAACAAACGGCGTACTAAGTGATAAGAATTATTTTAGTGGGGGAATTCGAGATCCCAAAACACATTAAACTCCGGGGCAATACTCTCACTCAACCAATTATCGACGACATCAGTTGCATCAGTCCACAATTTAATGAATGAATGGTCCAGTTTCATTTCACCTTTCTCATTCAACATGCATTCTGTCAGCCAGAAATAACCCCAGTGGATATGCAGTACTCGTTTGGGGAAGAAACACGGGAAATGTTGCGGCAGTCTGCTGTCGGTTTCCCTCTCTGCATTAAGATGTCAGCTTACGTTCTGACAGGTTGCAGGATTCTGGTGTAAATTTAATGAAATTTAAATGGAAAATTCCTGTTTTCATTTATTGAATACGCATTGCATTTTAACCAGATCGAAAGAGACGAAGGCAAGTATGCAACTGGCTTAATACAATATTATTTTCATAATTTACAAAGGGGGTAAACCGCAACAGAACATAAGTTCTATTTGAATAGTTTGTGGAACAGTGCTTTCATATTGTGTTTGTATGTACAATTAGTGGGAGGGAATGGTGCAGAAGTGAGCTCTTGGGAACTCCAAGATATGCTTCGGCATCTGCTGTTGACAGCTTGAAATCTGCAGAGGAAATAAACCATAAGTCGCTGTCATCTGTTACACTTAAATTGTTGGCACCCACACACATATGTACATACACCCACACATACACGCTATACACACACACACACACGAAAGTTAATGCTATTTGCATTACATATAATTCAGTCGCTTTGCTCTGTTTACATGAAATGTTTGCCCTTCCCAGATATGTAATCTCATAACTTATCGCACTCTCCCTTAGTAATTCAGCAAATTATATTTACCAAGTCTCTCGTTGCCGCAACTGTCTAATGCATTACCGCAGGATGTCTGTAAAGAGAAAGAAAAACAGAATTAAATGAAATGAAGAAAGAGAGAGAAAGTAAAAGTTTCGAAACATTTACGTGAATTAAAAAAAAAAAAATTTCTTCTATAATAAAATAAATGCATTTTTGTTTTAAAAATAAATGCATTACACAATTAATTCAATAAATTTTAAAATTTTTTCGGCAAACAAAATATAACCGTATATTTTAGAAATATTTAAAGACACTTAGCTCATGCAGATTACATGTTGTGTGTGGGAGTTGGCTCAACTTTCTCGTTAGCACTGAAATTAAATTTTACCCCTGTATCACTTCGGCTGTTTGGAGACTTTCGTTGTTTGCTTTGTAGCAAAAGTAAATATTTACCTGGCGAATTTTTAATTTAGGACTGTTTTGTGTGTATTCTGGGACCACATCACATAGCCACGCTACACCAATAAACACTCTCTGACTAAGCAAAACTAAGCAAAACAAAATAAAATGGGGCTAAATCCTAAGTCAAGGTAAAGGTTAGATTAGATTTATTTAGATCCTGCTTACATGTTTGCATTATACTTTTTATTAGCTTCTACATCCACGAACAAACTTCCATTAAATCGAATCGAGAAAAGATTTTTATAATTTATTAAAAATAAAATTCAATTAGTTTTCATATTTATTTCATTTCACATATCATATGAAAAAACATTTGTTACTCCTACTGTGTGCTTTACCGAAAATAATATGAATATTTTTAAAGTGAATCCAAATTAAGATAATCAAGAACCTTTCTTTTACTCGCTTATTTTTTGGAAGCGGCATGTAGATATAGATATATAACCCCATTCCTTTCCCTATAGTGAACAAAAGAATTTCATTGAAATAATACCATTCGAATTAAACCAAAAATAAAAGTCAATAGTAAAATACAACTAATTAAAAGTGAAACTGACACTGAATGCTCGAAGGCAATAGTTAAATACAAAGCTTCCGAATAAAATAAAGAATGGTCAATTGAAGGGGAAATTAATGAAACAACGGAGGAAAAGTTAAATACGAACATAATTAAACTCTGTGACATTTCAATTTAATTAGGTGGCACTAGTTGCGAATTCTCGATTTTAAGTTATTGAAATTTGTGTGAGATCTTTGTGGAACGTCGTTTTGATGCCAAAAGAAATGTTTTAGCTAAAATTTCTCTTTGTGTATTTATATTATGTAAAGTATTCGTCTTTTAACAAGACAAGATTAAGTAAATGTCTTTAATTCAAATGAGGAAAACATGAATGAACAACGGAAGTAATTCACACAATGCGAATTTGTGGGTCAAGTTGAACACTTCCTGCAGCTGTTATCCTTTTCTTTTTTCTACACCCGCTTATCCTTATTGCTTCTTGTTTTATCTACATGATATATTATGAGCTGGAGCTCAGTAATTTTTAGTCCGCTCTCTATCCACTTTACTTTTGCATATATAAAGTCTATTAAAATGATTTATATGAGTTATATATATATTTCCACATTCCTTCTGCTATTTCTGTTTGAACTTTAAACAAGGCATCAAGAAAATTTTAACAAATAACAACTGCAACTTTTTCCAAGATGAAACATGAAATTTGTTTTATCCAATTCGTTCCAATCGTTGGACATTATATGGTAAATGTTTCACTTTTCCCAACTTTATAACGTCATTTAGATCCTTTTTCGTAGAGATGTTGTTTCATTCTGTGTATTCGACACCTGCTTAACGTTTTATCCCTCCGATTCAGCATACGCTTAAGAATCTAGCAATTTGTTCAGCTAATTTTTCATTTTTAATGAGCTCGTCCAAAACTGGCTAACCATTTTGTTACCCACCTGCACTGAGAATACTACGCACTGTGATTATACTAAGGCTTACTCGTCTACGGTGACTAAGAGCACGTAGTCAATGTCTGAGGTTTATCAAAATGGTACAAGGTTTTCTGTACATTTTTACAATGGTTTTCAAACCATCCAACTGGGTCTGTTACCTTATTAATGACATCAATTTAAGAGCCCATTATTCTTTGTCACCATCAAGCCAAACAACTCTACCTCTTGTCCACGCTCTCAGGAAATTATGTTGTCACCAAGTCAAATCGCTTTATATCCGCTTTTGGGGGGATATGATTCAGACACTGTCTCACCTCTCTTTAAACAGCTCTGCTATGGTTTGTTCATTCCTTTCTCACTCTTTCTCTCCCCTTCTACTCATTATTTCTTCCTGTTCTCCTTGAAAGTTTCAATTATAAACACTCTGAAATTGGCTTAGAGTGCTGCGCTTTATGTCGTGGACGTGCGTGGGATTGGCAACAAACTGAAGTGGCTACAATCTGGTGAGATGTTGAAATGGAATGATAGCATAGAGAAAAGTAAGAAACAGAGCAGAGATGGAATGTGGGAGTGCAAGAAGAAAATATTCTGTGAAAAAGAAGGTTTGCTGAAATTGACTGCTATGAACTTATCGGATGATGAAGTATGCAACGCATGTGAGATTCCATGTGCATAGCAAGATAGCACAGATAGTTGATTGGAAGCATGAGCGATATGGAAACTTTTGGATTATCGCAGAATAAGTCTAATGGAATCTTACGCTATTTAACAAAATGCAAGATTGCAGATGAGCAGTTGTATATGTAGAATTTAAATTATATATAATATTTAGAGAAAAGCAAAAACAACCCAATTAAAACATTCTCCTATTAAACAATTAATATGGCTTAAGAGGAAAATTACTTATTAAAAGTTATTGAAATATAGCGTGGGTTAGTTCATGGTCTCATTTAAACGGTAACTGAATCCAAACATAGACAAGTCAAGCGGCAAATGGGAAAGCAAACTTAAACACCAAAAAATCATATAAAGGCCGTTGGAATAAGGGATTTTACGAACAGGATGGACAACACACTCAACACCCCAGTTGACCGTAAAAAGTTTACATGCAGTGGAATGGTAGATGAAAACAGAAACCGAAACGGAAACTCAAAAAGGAAGATAAATAAAATGCAGCAAGGGGCATAAACAAACAATACTGGAAACTGAAACAACACAAACTGTAAAAAAAACAGTCGCAAAGTTTAGTAATTGGGCAGTGCAAGAGCAAAATAAGGAAACGCCAAAAAACCATAAAGGGAGGCAGTGATAGAAGGCATACAAAGTTTAACAAAAAAAAAAAAAAAAACAGTAGGGACTGACCCGACAGTAGGGACCCTGTTTTTAGTATTTTTCGAACATAATAGTATTTTTGGGGCAGAATAGTATTTTTGGAGTAATATGGTTTGTCGGTGCAGTA